>JBBPLS010000111.1:0-64732 GCA_038089895.1 Boletellus ananas | reverse complement strand
GTGAGTGTCAACGTGGCCCAATCATGAAAATGGGCAGGAGGTCTCACGAATTAAATTCCTCTGCGGCCTTCTTGATGCTCTTCAGATTGGCAAGATCCATCAGGAGCAGATTGGCATCCCTTCCGGTCGCATCCTTGAGTTCGGCCAGCGTGGCCTCTCCCTTGAACTTGTCGCGGGCAGTGATCCAAACCTTGGCGTTCTTGGTCAACAACACCTACGAGCATCAGTTCGAGCGAGTATAAATGGAGAACGAGTGAAGCGACACTCACTCTGGCGGTCTCCTTACCTATACCAGCTGTGCCGCCGGTGATGAGGACGACTTTGCCAGACATGTCCGGAATGTCTGCAGCCGTGAACTTGGGGCGACCGGGGAAGATGTTCTCATTGATGGCAGAGTACAGAACCCCCAAGTTGGTCACGACGGAGCTCCAGAGACCCATGGCGAAGGATGCAGTTTAGATCCATGCGACCACATTTTAAGGCAAGTGGCCAAGGGAGTGAGAAAGTTCTTTCAGGGAAAGAGCGGAAGACCGTAAGCCGACACATGGGGTCACGATGCGTTCCCGTTGTGGTCAACGTAATTTCGACGGTGCGATGGACCATGCCAGTAACCCTCGCAGTCATCGTGCCTCTAGTTCGTCGCTCGACTTGGTTCCAGCCTTGCCTGGAAACATGACGTCGTCCGTCTCGACGGACTGGCAAGTGGAGAGCTTCGATGGTCGGCTGTACAATGTTGCATTCACGCGTAATCGAACGCGCTTCAATCTGAGATTAAACTTTGTTGTCGTATCGGCACACCGGATTTGGTCGAGTTTAGATTTATTCGCACAAAGCTAATTGGTCAACCCCCAGCCCTTCTCCGTCCAGTGGGACTTGGTCTATCCTTTTCATCCACTCGCCAGGTGCGTTGGCCCACGTAGTTTCCGTCCTGTATTTCACCCCGGTCGCCATCGCCAAATGGCCCCTCCGCTGGCTTCAGGTACTCGCGCCCTCCTACACGGGGAAGACTAATACACGCCAGCGCTGACTGAAACGGTGCCAGCAAGCATGCCACATCCCTTTGCTATGCCTCTGAAAGCAACTTCCCGATTTGGCTGTCCGAGCGGGGGTGTCTCCTGAGCTGTGCACGGATGTCTGCGCCTAAATGGATCATATCTGACAGCCGATGTGAATGGGTGGAGACACGAATGGATTACTGGGACAGCGGGGATGGTCGGGTCGGCCGTAGGGTGCATGCGTCTTCACGATAGGCTCTGCTCGGGGTGTATGTGGCCGACACCCGTGACGTGCGGATATTATGGACCTGTCCCCCTCTACGGAAATGATAGGACCGGTCGGAATTTATCCGGCCCGAGACAGATCAAATGGGATAGCCACGAGCCAGCTTGTTCCCCCCCTAATTCTTCTGCGTCCTGTCTTGCACTCGTTTTGGGCACTAAACTGGTACATTTGTGTATTAGCGCTATCAACTACCTAATAAACTACCTAACGTTCCCTTCCAGAGAACCCACCGCTTCCAAAGCCACCATCGCTTCATCCCCCAACCAGCACGTTGGCAATGGGTATACGTCACCCTCTCTCGCTGTCGCCTACACCATCACCCTCGTTCCATCTCGGCCTCTTGCTTTGCTGCCACGGTCGACGATGCCCTCGGCACACCCGCAAGCATGGCTACCAGCGAGGACACCGTCTGCTATAAGCGAGTTGTGCTTGTGCCGGGCCGTGCGCGGAGCCCGAGACCCGCCTCACCACTGCCCCTCGCTGCCCTGTCCGCCGCTTCTTCTGTTACCCCGCTCGTCTTTTCGCATTCAATTCGGGCATGGCACCACAGCCTATCCTCCAAGTCGTCATGTATGGTAGTCAGAGCGCATCAACGACCTAGTTTTCTGCGTCCCGAGAACGAACTCTTTGGGGAAGGAGACAGGCCACGTGGAACTGTATAGTATTATGGTATTTCTTCACACGGATCATTTTGCAGAGATCGACAACGATTCTGGCCTTCTCACCCCGTGGGAGTCGGCATTTAATACCTCTCTGCCAACGTCTCTTTGATGAGCATCCACAACCGGCTATGATGAGATGAATCTTTCTGCCCTCCTTTTAAATTGACACTGAGGTAAGAGTCGGATGCGGCGACTTTGGAGCCGATGCCTCGGCTATGCCACTGATATGCAGTCCATCCGCTTTCGTCGACCGTCCACCGCCCAAATGATCAAGGCACCCCAACTGCCTACAGGAACTGCAGTCCGAGGACATACGATGATCCAGTGACACAACCCCAGTGATCCACCCCCGAGTCTACCGCTCCCCTCGGCGATGACTCAGTGAGTGACCATTCGGACGCTAGCAAAAATCATTTTCGTTCTTCGGCACGCTTGACAGTCTCCATTTACCAGACCAACTCATTTAGGAATAATTGGGCGTGCTAAGACTTAAAAACTGGCCGGTCTGAGCGCCTCTTGTCGTCTGCCCTCGTCGCCGCTATCATGTCTGTCATCCGATTTTTGTGGTCTATCCTCAACGACAACGTTTTCCCTGGACCCCCGAGGTTCACAGCCGCCGACATACCCGACATGTCTGGCAGAGTCGTCCTCGTTACCGGCGGCACGGCCGGTATAGGCAAGGAGACCGCCAGAGTGAGCGTCACCTTGCCACTCGCTTTCCGATGTGCACTCGTGCTCACTCGAACGAATGCCTGTAGGTGTTGTTGACCAAGAACGCCAAGGTTTGGATCACTGCCCGCGACAAGTCCAAGGGAGAGGCCACGCTGGCCGAACTCAAGGATGCGACCGGAAAGGATGCCAATCTGCTCCTGATGGATCTTGCCAATCTGAAGAGCATCAAGAAGGCCGCAGAGGAATTTAATTCGTGAGACCTCCTGCCCATTTTCATGATTGGGCCACGTTGACACTCACGACAGGCAGGAGATACAGCTGGACGTGCTGTTCAACAACGCGTAAGATGGGCTGGTCGCATGTCGGGAATCACTCACGGATGCTCTGTTGGACCAGGGGTGTCATGATTCCTCCCATAGATTTGCTTACGGATGATGGCTACGATCTTCAATTTGGGACCAACGTCTTGGGCCATTTCTACCTGACGCAACTCTTACTCCCCACGCTACTCTACGCCGCAAAGGGATCGCCAGAGGGTACAGCAAGGGTCGTCAACGTATCCTCGAACGCTCACTGGATTTCTCGTCTTTCGTTTGACGCCATCAAAGACGGACCGGCGCGCAGAAAGAAGAGCCCATGGGGGCTGTATGGACAGAGCAAGACGGTGAGCGCCCATTTTGGTGCGTGAAGAGCTTCTACTGACGGTGTGCGACAGGCAAATATCGTCTTTTCTGCGGAGCTGTCACGGCGATACGGAGACCAGGGGATCATCTCGACGTCGTTGAATCCAGGTGAGCACCCAGCACACGCAGATGCTCGGCGATCGTGAGGGGCCGAGGGGAACGCTGTTTGCTTGCATACGTCCATCCACTGACCCACCCGCGCATCGATCATAGGGGCTATCAGGACCGAAGTGGCGCGCCATATGAACAGGCTCCAACTGTGGTTACTCGTCCGTGTCTTTTCTTCCTTTTTGTCTCTTCATGGCTCACCCCAGTGGTGCAGGGTCCCCTCCGTCGCGACGTGTCGTATGGGGCGATGACGTCGCTGTACGCGGGGACGGTGCCCGACGGAGAGTCACTGAATGGCGAGGTACGTGCGCGTTCCAGGTGCCCAGCCATGGGATTGATCGTAATGCCTTTGTGGTGGTTCCAGTACCTGACCCCTTGCGCCCGGGTGGGCAAACCGCGTGCGGACACCCGGGATCCTGCTGTGGGACGGAGGCTATGGGAGTATTTGGGGGACCAAGTCAAGGACCTCTGATATCCTATAGTCTGTGGTCGGTCTAGCTGGGTTCGTGGTGGTGGGATCCCATTATAAGTACTGTAGGAGCTATTTGACTCTGTATTGCATCGGTGGCGTTGGATCTCGACATACTGTAAACCTAGACACCAACTTTAGCCTCTTGAACGACATCGATAAGTTTAAACGACACAGAAGCCTGGAAACTAAAAATACAGTACAACAAGAAACACACTCCTTTGATTTCCTACTCCGCACGACTACGATTCGTCCGTCTTGGCTTTTTTCGACGGCGCGATCGTCGGCACGCCCTCCCCGCGTATACCCGCGTCGGGTGCGCCGTCCGGCTCGATGGCACGCTTCCGCTTTTCGCCACCCGTCTCCGGCACGTCTTTTTCCCCGTCCTTGCTTTTCTCTCGACCACCACCCCCCTGCCGACCACCTCTACGACCACCGCGACCGCCTCGCCCGCCCCGCCCCGAATTGCCCCCCTTGCGCATCTGTGATCGCGACAGAGCTGACTTCGCCGCAAAGTTGGCGCGGTCGATCTGGAACTGCTTTTCCTCGTCCTCTGTCATATACCAAGGGGAGAGAACACGCCGTTGAGTTCACCTTCAACGCGAGTGAACACGTCGATACAGCGTACCATCGGGGATGGTCCACACGACCTCTTTCTCGTTGACCGTCTTCACGTTCTCCTTGACGTACTCTATCTCGTCTTCTTTGAGCGTCTTATCGAACCCGACGAGCCCAAAGTCGTCGCCTTTGGTAAACTGGATGTACGGCACGCGCGCAAAGCGTTCGCGGAGAGGTGCCTAGAGAGATTGCACGCGTCGACAAAATATCAGAACGCCAATCTGGACCATGAGATCGAGCACGCGTGCCTTCATCTCCGTAAAGCTGGCATCGCCACCGCACCCCGTAAACTTGAGCGTGGCGCCGCGGAAGAACGGCACGTCCTCGGTCTTGACGTAACCCACCCCGTCCTCGCCGTCGTCTTGCACGCGTATCTTGGTCCCCATGAATTCGAGAAACACTTCTGGTTTTTTCTCCTTGGCTTTCCCGTTCGTCTTGGACGGGTTTTCCATCTCTCGGAACGCGTTGAAACCTTTTCTGGTCGTGATGTTGTCTCTGCGGAGATCGGCAGCCTTGCCAGTGAGACCTTTCTCCTTGATTTTCATGTCACAGTAAGCCTCCCTGTGACGAACCAGACAATGAAGACGGAATGACTGCGGCACAGAACATGGGGTTACTCACTTGGACATGATCAGCAACTCTTCGCCGTTCCACGCGGGTTTCGGTTCCGCATTCAAGAAGGCTTCCACACCAGTCATGTCGGCAAACTCCACGAACACGGAGCCCTGCAGGCACGGAATTGAGCCAAGTCGCGTCACGGAGCACAGACAAAACAAAACACCTTGAACTCCTTTTTCCCATCGACGCGACGCATCCTCACCGCGTTCACGCTCCCGTACGCTTCGAAAAACGTCTCCAGTCTCTGTTGCAGATCCGGCTCCTCCTTCCCGAACCCCTTCTGTGTAGACCCAACGATGAAACGCGAACGCATACATTCAGTTTCCCGTGGTGCTTTCCGATCGGCGAAGAGAGGAAGGGCGGCTCACGGCGTACACGCTCCGCTCAAACTGATCCTTGGGTTTCTGCACCTCGGTCGTGCGTCGGACGTTCTCCCCCTTGTTGTCGATCTCGAGCACGGCGCTCGTTTTGAGTGCGGAAACGATAAAGTCGTGGCCCTTGGCGGAGTGGTCGCGCATGCGCTTGAACGAGGAGACCGTCTTGATGGGCACCCAGTGGTCGGCGCTCGCGGTGTGCAGGGTCCACATGAATCTTGGGTGGGGAAGGAGAAGAAAGCGAGTCAGAGGACAAGGCAAGACGAGGGTGGGACGTACTTGTCGTAAGGAAGGTTGGAGTCTGCAAAGTAGAACTCGACTGGAAGGGTATGGTCCGATCGCGCCATGTCGGGCTAGGGAAAGCGTGCACGGACGCACCTTGTTTGCGGGCGGCGGCGAGGGACTCGTCGTCGTGCGTGGTAACGTCGGTCGAGGTTGGCTCTGGGGTAGGCACATCGTGGGCTGATGCAGACTCGGACACGGACATGATCGACCCGAGCGAAGTAGAGAAATAAAGCAGGGCAGGGGGGAAATGCGAGACGGTGGACGAGTCGGACGAGACCTGGATCGGTGTCGATATCAACGAGACGAAGTTTGGTGTGAGAATATGAGTCGGGGATGATCAACGTGTAACACTGGGCGACTCGTCGACGAGCATGGGAAAATTTACTAGCGCTGCGGTATCAGCGCCCCATTCTCCTACCTGGTCTGGTTTGGCGCTAGAAAGCTTGCTCGCCGATGAACTGACTCTGCGTATGGTCTCCCGTTTGTCTCCTTTGGCCGACTTCTAGTTTCTGGCGCCCTCTTTGAGCATCCCAGCGAAGAAAGCACAGTCAAACGATTGTCGATCATCGAGACGACCACCGCTTTTTGTCCAGCTAACCTAGTTCAGGCCATGCATGTCTAATCCACGCGCTCGTTGCCTCCTCATCCGACATCGAGCATTCCTCTCACAGGTAACATGTTCGGCCATCGTCGATTTGGTTGTATCTAGACGAGCAGTTGGCAGCGGGAAGTGCGCACGAGAAAGCGTCGGCCGGCAAACCAATGCCGGAACCACGTCCAACAAGACTCTGCGTCCGAGCGAGCACAGCGAGCGATCAAACACGCACGAAACGCTGGATGTCAAGATGGTGTGGGGGAACCGATCATTTGGGACATCGTAGCTCGCCTGGACGTCGAGTGGGTCTTTGCAATCCCGACTGCTTGCTGGATGTGTACATCGCCGAGCGCATTCGATCATGCTAGTTACTGACAGCAATACGGGAACGACACTCGGGTTCGCACCATGCAGCGATGGACGCAAAATAGTAGAAAGACAACAACCAGACGTTCCGAAAATAGGAAAAATAGCATGCTCGCATAACATCATGTCGATTTCTCACCTCGTGGTTACGTCGCAGATGACAGTTGACGCGATGGTGATGCTCTTTCTACATGGAAGAGCAGGCTCTCCGGTGCAGTTATCCATGCCTTCTTAGTCAGCACGGCTCGTCGTTCTTTGGGCACGTACGTCGTATAGAAGAAATCGAAGGACGGGATAGACGAAACTGAAGATCATGATACCGGTCCCGTCGATACTTGTGGTGGGGTTGCCAGGAATACTGATCTCGACACGTACCAGAACGCCCATACTTGACTGCGTCCGCACGTAAGGGCACGACTTGATCGATGGATCGGGAAGGTGCGCTGGTAATGCGAAGGGCCGTATAATCTGTTCGGGCCAATCTCGCATTAGCCGGACTGATCATTAACGACCGTTAGAGACGAGATAAGTGCGGACAATCTAGCGAGTCCAGACTATGCCTTGTTCAGATAGTTCAAGCGAGGACCGTGGACCTTGAATTCGAAGTCGCTTCAAGTGTACTTATCCAGTCTCTACAAGCAGGGAATCCAAGGCTTACGGAGTCGTCGGCTGCCCATGACGCTAGTGGCGAGCTTCGTTCCCCTATCCCTTGCCGTTGCGCGACTCGTTTAATGTTAGTAATCTGTTACTTCAGTTTGGTGGAGCTATAGGTCTCGCCATCCGTCGCTCGCCCTCTTCGTTAGTGAGGTCCTGACACCATTCACTGTGGTCGATTTCTCGTCGAGTGCTGTAACCGCACTTACCACCATCAGCCACGGAGCTGTGGTTTCATTGCTTGGCTTCCTCCTCTCGCTCGGCCTCTGTATACTTTACTTCCATGAACCTTACTTACTGTATACGCACCGCCACTTACCCCCAGGCATACCTGGTCTTCGATGCCTCTTCAAGATCCCCAATAGAAAACTGTGGTTGACGATGCTCGAATCCACCAGGAATATGGTGTGTTGATCCACATCCACTGTCATGACGGCCCGCCGATTGTTTGCTGGACAGGCGATATTGCCTCCTGGTCGCTTCTAATTCTCGGACATGATATTGTTTTCATTGGCTCCGCCAAGATCGCCGAAGACCTGCTCGAGAAACGGAGCATCAACTACTCCGACAGCCCTCGTTCGGTGATGGGTGGTGAGCTGTCAGGATGGGGAAAGTTTGCGCTCCTATCCAACTACAACCGATTGGCTTCGTGTGCACCGAAGGTGGATGGGCAGCTATGCCAGCGTGGCAAAGTTGCACAGGGTGATCGAGTTCGAAACCCGTCGGTACCTTCGATGTGTGCTCGAGGAACCGGAGAAGACTCGAGGACACGTCCGCAAGTCCGATACATACGTTCTCTGCAGTTGTCGTTGACAGGGGTGTTCAGAAACCTCACATCGATCATTCTCCGCCTCTCTCATGACTACCTGACTCGGGCTGGCGACGACCCTCTTGACGAATTAGCTCACGTTGCAAACTCACAGCTATCAATTGCGACTGCGCCAGGATTATACTACGTCGATCTTCTTCCCACCCGTAAGGCTTCTGTTTGTCGCATTATGTGCCAGGTGCCGAAGTCGTTGCAGTGGAGTACATCCCTTCGTGGTTCCCAGGCGCAGGATTCAAGAGAAAAGCAAAGGAATACGCGGCCGTTTTACGCGACCTGTTGGAAACTCCGCATAATTATGTCAAGTCCCAGTTGGTAAGTTTTCCCCTCGACCGCATCGAGACACATTGAACAGGGTTGGGGGAGGCTGCCGGCACTGCGCTACCATCACTATCGTCGCGTTTGATGAACGAGCCTGGGTTGGCCCATGAACTAGAGGACAGCATCAAGTGGGCCACGGCAACGATGTATCATGGTATGACATCATCATACGCCAATGCTGTTACTGAACGAGGTCGCCGTAGCTGGTGCAGACACCGTAACTGCCTCAAGTTCGTGTTCAGGCGGATGGGCTGATGTTGCCTGTAGGCCAACTCTGTGTGTTATGCTTTCTACCTTGCGATGACACTATATCCTCGGGTGATGAAAAGAGCACAAGAAGAACTGGACTCGATTGTTGGCACCGGTCGATTGCCGACTTTTGCTGGCAGGCTGTCTCTCCCTTACATGGAAGCCCTGGTGACAGAGCTTCTTCGTTGACACACACCAGGCCCAATCAGCTGGTGGATTCCCTCCGCGCGTTTTTACGCAAGGTGATTCCTCGTCAACATCTGGTAAGTCAACGGCTCCTTGCTCGCTTTAGTATCCGTGTTCATCCGGGCCCCAGGGCGATACTTTGTGACGAGAGAACATACAGAGACCCACTGGAGTTCAAGCCTGAACGATTTCTAGGGGACAATCCAGAGCGCCATCCTGGGAAGGCATGCTTTGGTTTCGGACGACGGTAAGCGCGACTGAGAAGTCTCTGGCTAGCACGCCATGCTGAGCTCCACGGGTCCTTCCCCTGCGATAGAAAATGCCCAGGTGATCGGACGCACCCCCGTGCTCTGGACTGGGCAATGTTGACCTGATCCGTTTTGTCAGGCTCCTTCTTTGGGCGTGCTACCGTCTGGCTGATGTGCGCACAGGCGCTCGACGTCTCGTCTGTCAGGCGTCTCCACTCTCGGAGGACGACGAGCGAAACGAGCAATAAGGAATGCAGTTGATTAGGGTGAACGCGATCCCGTATCGCTTTGACCCCCAAGTGCTCCCTACTTCTGGCATGCCATAATAAATGCTACAAAAATTTCCTGATATCGCAAAGTATGTCAATGATAATATCAGTGCTTTTGCACACGCCCAGCACGACCATGTTGCTTGAAGGTGCGTGTTATGCTATTGCGCAAAGAGAGAGGACCATAGTATTAAGCGCGAAGGGGGGCGGGGACAACAACCAATCGTGCGGGGTGGGTAAAGCTCATTTATTCCCGCTACATGAGTTCACTGAGTCTGTAGGGGGCTGAAAAAACCCGTTCAGTGAGCTCAAAGTGCCACTGTCGGGGTTTTCCGCAAGCACACGCCTGAGTCTGAGGCCTGATCCCCGGGCATGCAACCGAATTTCAGACCGCCGAATGCTATGGGACTGTGCGCCAAATATGCTCGCTTGGGTCGCTCAGCTACGGGTGGGTTCACGTACAGTCTAAGGCGCCTCCCCATTCCGTCTGGCAAGAGTTCTTCTCCGAGGTGAATCAGGGATCTGGGCGCTTCGGTGGTAGGAGGGGACGGACAAGTGGGTGCCTCGTTCACCGCCGTCTGGCCATGTGACGCCATGGTGCACCCGTCCGTGGTATGCGATCTCTATCACGCATGTCCACCTATCACGCATCAGCGCATCACGCATCTAAGTGCCTGTCGCTCTGCTGTCGTGCTCGGCGTGGCACCTCGTTTCTTGTGCACTGGTACCGAATTGCAAGACCGAGGAAGAAGCGTCTTATGAAAAACACACCGCAGCGATAGTGTGGCGATGCAAGACGAGGTAGCTTTGTTTTTGTTGAACGCAGGCTATTGCGGGCGTGCCATCATACGTAACGCGATAACGAGCACGGGCGTTCCAGCGACGGGCTGCGTTCACGCACGGACATTTCGTGAAGGAACACTGCTCCGCCCCACTGACCGGTGCTCTCCGAGGAGGGGTCGACCCGCCAGAGCGCCCGGGTATATGTCGCTGTGTATGTCATAGACCAGAATGCGACCTCTTCAAGCGGCGAAGACTGCTGCGGCAGAAACTTAGTTGGTATAACGTTACCGAGAGCGGCCGTCTCAGGATGGACATGCCGAAAACGACCTCCAAAACCACAGGAGTCGTTTTGGATTTCATCGCCCAAACGACTCTCAAAACGACTCCAGAACGGCCCCAGAACGGGGTCCGTTTTCTACTCTCAACTCCCCTATTAAATTCATTCGAGTGATGTATTGAAGGTCTGCTCGGATCACGTGCCGCGACAGCAGGCGTTATTAAAACGTTATGACATAAGTGCTTAGGTAATTCACCCTTTCAAAAACCTGAACCCTACTAAAGGCTCCAAGAATTTAATCTCGTGCTCATTGCCCATCGGCTGCGCTCTCGTCATCGTGCCATGCCAGACTTTGCCAGTGGGAATGTCTTGTGCCACTGCCCCGTTCAAGCAAGTCGCCATGCCGCTGCTGCAGGACATCCCATCAGCCCAGGGTCGCTTTCTTCTGGCGCAGCCGGGTTGGCGCCTAGGGTCTCCCGACGGCGTGCTACAAGCTTGCTCATCACCTTTCCGAGGATGCTGTACAGTTTAGCACTCGAGCCACACACCAAAACTCAACGTGAAAGAAGGTTCAATGAAGACCGTTCAATCGGAGCTCTTTAGATTCACGTATGACGCTACGGGTCTATGCGTATATCAGTCTACTAGCGGCTGACTCGCTCTCTATCAGTCTTTTTTCCCCTCATTACTTCTTCCTGTCTGAAATGAAGTCGCAAAACCTCGCGATACTAGCTGCGCTTGTCCCATATGCCCTGGGATTTCCACATCTAGGGAATTTCCCGGAATATCGCTCGCTCGCCGGATTGTCCCCCCAACAGGTTCGGGAAGTAGCCCGGACCTTTAGCAGTACGCCTGGGGCACAGCCTCTCCCACCTCCCATCAACGACACGTCCGCAAAGTTGGTCTACGATGCCGACCACCCACACATCCCTGATCAACCAGGTGACATCCGTGGCCCCTGTCCGGGTTTGAATACCTTGGCGTCTCACGGGGTGAGTGTCTGGAAGTTTTGGTGATATGAGTTCCCCGTGTAACTGGTACTTTTTGCAAAAAGTATATCAGTCGGACTGGTGTAGCTTCGCCGGCTGAGATCATCAATGCTGTCCAGAAAGGTATGTGGATCACAACCAGGAACTCTTGTTCAAGGCTGAGTCCGGAGCTCAGGTTTCAACATGGGATGGGACTTGGCTATATTCGTCACCTATGGTGTATGTCAAAGTGTATTTCTTTATGCCGTTCGCCCTGCTGACCGATGGATGGTGTTTGGAAATGAAATAGGCATTTATTGTTGACGGGAACCACTTGACGAACCTGATGAGCATTGGTGCAAACACTACTGCAGACAATGAACTCATTCCAGGGCTTAACATCCATGGTCACTTTGAAGGCGAGTCTATCACGGGGCCAGTCCCTCCAATGACCGTGCGCTGATCGCTGTCGTGAATAGGTGATGCCAGCACCACTCGTGGGGATTACTATTTTGGCGATAACTCCAGTTTCAACGGGACCCTGTTCGATCAGGCAGGTACCACTCGCCGCCAGCGCCCACCATTCCTCACCCGTTTCACAGCTCGTTGCTGCCGCGAACCTCGTTGGAGGAGGGATGATCACCATCGAATCCGCATCGCTACAAAAGGCCCAGCGCATCAATGACTCGATCGCGCGCAATCCGACGTTTTCGTTTGATACCCCACGTTTCTTGACCGCCCATGCCGAGACGACGTTTCCACTGGCCTTCTTCGTGAGCAACCAGACGGCAAACTCGACGGTCAACGTCACGATAGAGGATGCCCGGAGTTTCTTCCAGGACCACAAGTTCCCCAATGGATTCTACCGTCGTCAGGGCCCGTACGGCAGTAACGAGCGCTTCTCGTTGCTCAGCGAGGTGGCCGGCTCGATCCGCCTTCCTCCGGGTCACAACGAAGGGCTGGGAAACTATGTGGTGAACCCGCAGGACCCCGGAACCGTGCGTTCGATCTCGCTGGCTTGCGGTGTCGTTGCTCATCCTGATCTCTTCCGACAGATTTGCTATGCATACCAGCGACAGGTAAACTTGACGGCTCAGCTGTATCCCAACCCAACGTCCGAACTCGAAACTGCGATCAAGGCCAACTTGGTCACGTTTTACCAGGCGTTGCAAGCCTCGACTTGCGAACAGCTCTTCCCGTACGGACGATGAGATAAACCAACGGATCCGGTTCTGGGTGTATCCCTTTGTCTTGATCCCTGTGTAGTGGACTAACGGATATGCTTTTTATGCATCATGGACACCTTATTGGAGGACGTCTGGGAATTGACTTTTCCGAACACCCTCCATGTCCGACGCGCTCCAAATCTAGCAAATTCGACCAAACACTATTTCGGGCTCCGCTCCAACCGCAGCGTGACTGGTCACGATACCCGCTCCCGCTGCAGCGCCGCTCATCTACTGTTGGTCGACGACTGGCACCCAGCGTCCACACGATCATGGGCTATTACCGGATGCCACGTCTGCTAGTGTGCATGTGCTCATGTGCACGTGTTACGCCTAACTTTGCCTGTAGACAAGCATGAGTGTGGGTCTGGGCTGAGGCACCTGTAGGAGCACCACTGGCTAGTGCACCTGGAAGAGCCAGGACGACGACAGAGTCCATAACGCCAGACATTGGTGGAGTCCACCGGCCCCCGCTGGCCGACGGACTCTGCTGGACACCAACGGAGGCTGACAGAATGCACAGGCGATTGGTAGAGTTCGCCAGACACCGGCCCCCTTTTTTGAACCGTGCGACTCGCTGATCCCGGGGGGAACGTTTCCGGTCACCAAGCGCCGTTTGAATGTTCGATCCGGGCCCGGTCGGCGGAAGCTCGACGTCTCGTCTGTCAGGCGTCTCCGCTTTCGGAGGACGACGAGCGAAACGGGCAACAAGGGATGCAGTTGACGCGAACCGTAGACTTGGGGATGTAAGCGCGATCCACTCTCTACTTCTGGTATGTCATGTCCGATTGCCAGACGGTCACAGCAGCCACAGACGCTAGTACGGACAAATTGCTGGTGTCTGTTGGGTCGACTGTGTCACGTTACTTTGAGCGATTCGAGGCCTTCCCTTGTCGATGCAAGCCCGGACGATCGTGTCCGGGCTGCCACGCCTACTTACTTACGTAGACGCTATTCGGTTGATGCAACCACCAAGATTCGCACGAGTCTCTGACATCGAGTCCCCCCCCAAATCAGCTTCGCATCTTGGCAGAGGATATTTGAACTCGGCTTGGCCCCTGAAGAACGCAAGGCGTGGCTACCACCTCCTGCGACCGCCGACTCCTTGCCTAGCGTTTTGAACAGCCGAGAGTCAGTACGACTCGGAGCACCGGCCGCAATGCTGGCGTATATACTTGCTCCCATCATCCCGCTGAGCCTCTGCATATTTTCCTTCCTGGAACTCTCTGCAAGGTATACGGCCCGCCGCTTACCCCCAGGCATATCTGGTCTTCGATGCCTCTTCAAGATCCCAAACGAGAAACTGTGGTTGATGATGCTCGAAACCAGCCAGAAATATGGTGTGTTGGTCCACGATCGTCAACTCCGCTGCCCCAGACTGACTGTTTGTTGGACAGGCGACATTGCCTCCTGGTCGCTGCTCGGGTACAATATCATTTTCATTGGCTCTGCCAAAGTCGCCGAAGACCTGCTCGAGAAACGGGGCGTCAACTACTCCGACCGCCCTCGTTCGGTGATGGGCGGTGAGCTGTCAGGATGGGGAAATATCATGCTCCTGTCCGACTACAACGATTGGTTTCGCCTGCACCGAAAGTGGATTGCGCAAGATATCGGAAGCCATTCCGGCGTGGCAAAGCTGCACAGTATGATCGAGTTCGAAACCCGTCGGTACCTTCGATGTGTGCTCGACGAACCGGAGAAGACTCGAGGACACGTCCGCAAGTAGGTTCGCTACACACATCCTTTGCAGCTGTCGTTGACAGGGGTGTTCAGAAACCTGACATCGATCATTCTCCGCCTCTCCCATGGCTACCTGACTCGGACGGGCGACGACCCTCTCGTCGAATTAGCTCACGTGGCAAACTCACAGCTATCAATTGCGACTGCGCCAGGATTATACTACGTCGATCTTCTTCCCATTCGTAAGGCTTCTGTTTGTCGCATCATGTGCCAGTCGCCAAAGTCGTTGCAGTGAAGTCCATCCCTTCGTGGTTGCCAGGTGCAGGATTCAAGAGAAAGGCAAAGGAATACGCGGCCGTTTTACATGACCTGGTGGAGACTCCTCATAGTTATGTCAAGTCCCAGTTGGTAAGTTTTCCCCTCGACCGCATCGAGACACATTGAACAGGGTTGGGGGAGGCTGCTGGCACTGCGCTACCGTCACTGTCGTCTCGTTTGATGAACGAGCCTGGGTTGACCCATGAACTAGAGGACAGCATCAAGTGGGCCGCGGCAACGATGTATCAGGGTATGACATTATTATACGCCAATGCTGTCTCTGACCGGTGTCGGCATAGGTGGTGCAGATACGGTAGGCCTCAAGCTGATGTCTAGGTGGATGGACTGATGTCGGCTGTAGGCCAACTCTGTGGGTTATGCTTTCTACCTTGCGATGACACTGTATCCCCGGGTGATGAAGAGAGCCCAAGAAGAACTGGACTCGGTTGTTGGCACCGGTCGATTACCGACTTTTGCTGATAGGCTGTCTCTCCCTTACATGGAAGCCCTGGTGACAGAGCTTCTTCGTTGGCACACGCCAGGCCCAATCAGTTGGTGGATTCCCTCCACATCAATGGCGTGTTTATGTGCAACATGGTTTCCGTAGCGATAAGGTGCACGCGAGTGGACGACGAGTACGATGGGTATCTGATCCCCGCAGGGTCCTATGTCTTCGTCAACATTTGGTACGTCAACGGCTCCTTGCTCGCTTTAGTATCCGTGTTCATCCAGACCCCAGGGCGATACTTCGTGACGAGAGAACATACAGAGACCCACTGGAGTTCAAGCCTGAACGATTTCTGGGGGACAATTCAGAGCCTCATCCTGGGAATGCGTGCTTTGGTTTCGGGCGACGGTAAGCGCCGATGCGGCTGAGAAATCTCCCGGTTGGCACGACAAGCTGAGCTCCATGTGCTTCCCCTGCGATAGAAAATGTCCAGGTAAGCAGACGCACCGCCCGCCCCCCCCGTGGTCGGGACTGGGCAATGTCGACCTGATCCGGTTTGTCAGGCTACTTCCTCGGACATGCCACCGTCTGGCTGATGTGTGCCCAAGCGCTCGCCGTGTTCGATATCTCGAAACAAGTCAAGGATGGAGTGGAAGTCACGCCCGAGTTCGATCTGGTGGGGGAGACGATCGTGTGCGTACCCTCGGACGTCCCTTTTTTTTTTTTTTTTTTTTTTTTTTTGAACCGTGTGCTCAATCGCTGATCCCGAGGGGAACGTTTCCAGTCATCAAGCGCCGTTTGAATGCTCGATCCGGCCCCGGTCGGCGGAAGCTCGACGTCTCGTCTGTCAGGCGTCTCCGCTTTCGGAGGACGATCGGCGGAGCGAGTTATAAGGCTATGGCACGCGCAAATGTGAGAGGCGAGGAGAAGCCGCCGTGTATGCGAGGCTTGGTCGTCCTCTTTTTCCTTCGGGCTGCGCGTGCTGGTATCTACCGTACAACATGATGGATGCCTAGTCCTGACGAGTCTCTGCCTGATACGTACAGTCTGCTCCGCGGTCCGACGTACGTTCCACGTCGAAAGTTGCAACATCTTGGGCGTGCATCGCGGCTTGTTAGCCCGGGAAGGATGCGACAGGTCTGTTTCCTAGTCTTTCCCAGGTCGCGAAAACCCTCTATATGGGCTATACACCTGGCGGAATGACCAGATCGACCGTAGACTTGGGGGCAATACATCGGGGGACATTGCCAGAGGCACCTCTGAATGCCAGACAACACATGAACCAAAATTTTTCGGGAACATCCAACAAGTGTACCACATCGAAATAGGCGGATCTTGGACACGTGCATAGGAGGGTGGTTGGCTGCGCATCCGTCCTGCGCCCACAAAATGGCCAAAAATTCTAGCGAGCGTTCAGTCGTTGACTTCGCGCGGCTTGACTCGGAAGCTCGCATTTTCCTAGCGATGTGTATCGCATGGCAGAGATCTTTCACACAGCGAGGTATCGCCCGTCGTCCGGTGGGAATTCTAGCCCGCTCACGCAACTTGATGGGCGCGTCTTGGAATGTAGACCTCGAGTGATCATTAATTCCAAAAGATGAGGCAGGGTGCGGGTGCCGACGCCAGCAGTTCCCGAGATAGGTCCGCTTCCGTCCAGGAGCGCATTCGTCTTTGTTTTGTGTAGACTCACCTCAACTCCACATCTAACACGCCTATACAGAGCTTATAGAGCATTCTCGCACCTTTTATGGGCACACCGAGGGTTTGTCGTGGGAGCCGATAGCGCCAACATGCAACCATCAATTTCAGAGAGGTCTTACAACAGGCCAAGCCCGTTAGTCGTGGGGTACTCTAGACGTCTCCGTCTTATCTTGCTTTTCAAACGGTCGTGGTATCGTTCGAACGGAGGACCAGAGACCTGCGAACGCCAAACAACGCAGAGGTCTTTACGCTGGTGTGTAGAACGTACAACTGCCTTAGCTTCTAAATATCGGCGACTCTTCTTGAATCTGGTGACGTCAGAGGAAGAAGGCGGTGGATAATGCAGAACTTACCCACGCTCTGTCCTCACCAAGCGCATACTTCCTGGGGGGTCGCTTGAAGCACGACACTCGCTCCACGTTCTCGTCGTAAAGCGGAAAGACTATGCCAAGTTCGTAGTTGACGACCTATTTCATCGGAGTGCAGACGGCCTCAGGTCAGTCAGGGAAGCGGTGGAATAGTCAAGCATAATACCCACGTTCAACGTAGGGTTGAAAGCGGAGCCGGATAACGTGCCCCAGGCAGAAGGCGTGAAGTTGTGTGAACCTACATATGCCCAGCCTATGGGCTCCTTCCGTCTTTCAGAATGGTTCTCCGGTGCGTCACTTTCCGACTCTGTTTCACTGTCAGAGATCACGATAGCCTTGGATTTGCCCTTGTTTGGTTCTGTTGGAAGCGTGGATTGGGCTTTCGAGTCAGCACCCGACGTGCTTGCGAATAGAGAAGCCCGATGAAGGGTTGCAATAATCATCTATGAGGTCTCTCAATGCTGTTCTTCCGCCCATGACTGGATTGAACCTTCGTGTGCATCAGGACGCGTCCACCCGTGCTATTCGAATCATGAAACAGTTCCTTGGGAAACTTCGCCGCTTCCCATTGCTTGGTTCGACAGAACATGGTCCCTCCCCCCTAATGGGAGCAGAACTCAGACGCATGAACTGTAGAGCCAGGTGCTGCACTCACGGGCTCGCCCAAAACGCTGGCTCTGACCGTTTTAACACTTGGAAAAACGATCTTCACGGGCGGCCATGGGAGCTTAGATCGGCGTGCCTTGGATTCATCAAGCCAGTCTTCCGCAGATTCACCACGTGCAGACCAATGAAACTCGTTCAGCCACTGTGTAGAATATGTTCCGATACTTGAACCCTATTCTCCACCCAGTCAGCCATTGTATGCAGCTGACAACACGTTTTGAGCAAGCACTCTACCTGACACTCAAGAATCAGCTTCCTCGCAGCATTTCCATTTCCCGTCCGTAAGCCAAGATCGCGCACGGCTTTCATGAGGCGTGTATGACCTGTTTGTATTACCGCTGGCCACCCTTCGTGCTTCCCGGCAATAGAGGGTACAAGCTTGACAACGACCTTCGAGAAATCCCATTTGGAACGAAGATCCTCAATATCATGAAGAGGGAGCCTGGGATGCTAAGGACAAATTCAACATAGGGACATATACAAGACGTTGCACGTGCATCATGGGCTAACAAATTTGCTAGTGCCGGGCGTACGTTGACCGCATGCAAGACCTTCTGCATAATGGAAGGGAAGTCATCTATAAATTTCCGTTCGTGGGGTATAGGCACCGAACGCGGAGGAACATCTTGCAACCAAATAGCCTGTAAATCCTGTGAGCATCGAGCATGAATCCTAAAAGAGCAGAGGACCCAACGTTCTCGATATCACGCCAATCATAGTCTATCAAATTTGCAGTAGATACGACTACCCGGAGGCGGCCGGTTTTGTAGAAGATCTTACAGAAGAGGGGATCGCGGAAGCTCCAGAGTTTGGAGGAGTGGACCTACCAGCATAAACTAAGAGAGACAGTGTGAATTTAACGAGGACACGAAGCCAGGGCAGGCGCAACACACTTTCATATGTTGACAACCCCGCCCATATCTTAAGAAGGGGACGGTCATTATCCAATTGGGGACAACGTTCTTGATAGCGGCCTGTCCGGATGGATCAGGCTGGCCAACAAGAATGACGGGTGTACGTGGATCGAAGAACTCATAGATCCAGGAAACAGACGTCGAGTAAGAGGAAATTATGGCGAACAAAATCTCAGCTTTCTTGGCGCAAAGCAGTTGTTATTGCGTTGAAGATAATGAATGTTAGCAAGCACGCACGGGACCTAATACGTCAGATAGCCTGAAAGTCGCCTTGCCATCTTTTCTAGGGTGTGAGTGTTTATTTGCTGTCGGTCTCAATTCGCCGTCCCAGAAAAGTGGATCGACGACGGGAGGTGTATGCGCCCTAGTGGTTTTCGAATCCGACCTTCCATGTATAGTCGATCTTAATGAGGTGCTAGAAACGGAGGACATAGACTGGAGTCGTGTTGCTCTATGATCAGCGAATTCGACAGGCGAGAGATGCGGCCGCTTAACGGATGTACGCTGTAGTGAATCCCCGACATCTTCGTGATCGTTGTTATCTTCACGATGACGTTTGAGCCTTGCTAATCTCTCCTTCTCCATCTGCGCGCGCTCAGACAGAAATACTGTTGATCCCGACAGTGTCGACTCGGACGTGGTAATTTGGGGCTGGGACGTAGGAACTGTGGCTTGAGATTCAACCTTGGAGGCCTCCATGGCGCGCTGGAGATCCCTCTGAAACTGCTCGTCTTCATCGTCCGAAAAATTCTCCTCGTGTTTAGTGTCACCACTTCCACCAGGTCCATGCGCATCCATCAAGCTCAAAGCAATTGCCCTAAAGCACCAGGACACTATGAGTGTTCGCAGAAATCTGAACGCTCAATTTACCTTGCGAAGTCGCTATCGTGATCCATCTCTAGTGACGGTAATGCGCTGAAAAGGGCGTGAAAGTATGAGTGTCACGTGCCGCCGACCACTTGTCCATCGTGACGAAGTCCATCAATGTGTTTATGTCAACGTTCAGGCAGCGTTCAAGGTTAAGCTTCACTGGCAAGTCCAACGGTTCGTGCGGGTCATCCTGGGAGTCGTTGTGCTGGGGTGGATCACTCAACCAAAATCCCCGAATTAGAATGAGCGTACATCCAAGTCAATACAGCAACGTCAGCCCTCCCAGTCGCTAATGCAGTCTCAGGCTTAATCTAGTGGTAATTATTCATCATATGCCTCAGGCCCACTGGATCCCGTCCGGGTGCTACCGGTGCCGTTGGCCCATTGCTTGTTATTGCCCGGCTTGAGTCCCTGACGTATAGCAGCCAGATCAATTGCTTCTTTATTTCGTCGGAAGCATTCGAGGGTTGCCACTGCTGATGGACTCCGGAAGGTCGCAAGATAGCTTATATCACCACTCGTTGACTATCCCCGTAAACGTCTCAGTTTTGCTTAATCCTCGGAGAGTTTGAGTTGATTTCAGTCCTGACCACGACAATATTGACAATGACCTCGGACTTACGATTTGGCCAGATTGATCTCGTACAGTTCTCAGCGTGGCCTGACTCACAATGGAACAGGCGACAAGTCGCCAGCTGCGTTTTAGTTTGGCCTGGTATAACCGCGAAGCGTCTAGTGCACTGTTTAACGTTCTCTCCCAGTTCAGCGCCTTTTGAAGCTTTGGTGGTACCCTTCCTCTCCTTTTTTTTGCGCCTGGTGCGCATCGATGATCTGAAGTACTTTCCTTGGATAATGCTCATCAGTTCACTACGGTCTTTTCGTGCTACTGCAGTCAGACATCACGACAGGGGAGTGACGCTCGTCTTTGGGTCAGACGGACAAGTTTCGTTATTAGGCTTTGACGATGAGATGCCGACCCAACCTCTTGGAATCCCGCCAGTGGGTTGCATTGCGTTTTTTCGGAATTGGCCTCCACACTGATCAATATACCTAGATGACTACCATGAGCAACACAGGTGCGACAACAGGTACACGTCCTCTACCGACTGGGTCGTCCATTGTCTCACCAATCCCGAATCTCGGAGCCACGACTACTTCCTCGGCTGGGACATCGTCCATCCCGTCCGCATCCACGTCTGGGCTCACTTCTTCTCTGGCATCATCTAGTTATGATCCATCATCTACAGCAACGGATACAGACACATTTTTACCCACTATACCAACTATCGGTTATCCAACCCCGGATCCTACCGCAGTATCCGCGCCAAAGGACCACGGCGTCGGTGCGCCATTCTATTTAGCCATAGTCCTCGCCTCGATTTCCTTTGTTGGCTGCGTCGCAGCGTTCGTAGCCTGGTGGATACGATCGCGCAATCGAAAACATGATCTTGAACACGACGATCCGTGGCACCACCGTGACTCGCTTTCCGACGCCGGCAGCCCCATTAGCGGTGACGCGGATGAATTCAGAAAGGGAGCATATGCGCACGTGGAGACGCAGACGCGACCGTACTACCTTCCTGCGTCCATTGTCCACAGGAGCTCACCTAACCTCCTTGCCGTCCCACATACCGTTCCGACTGTGGAAGGCAAAGTGTCCCAAAACGTTCCTCCTCGTGCTATGCCTGACGGTCGACCTTTGTATCTTACGAACGGCCAACGTCCCCGGCACGGGCCGGTGCCGTCGGCTGCCAACTCTCACTCGCGCCCGGGAACGGAGCGCTTGCAGACTGGGCTATCAGTCCAGGAGAGCACGCGTACGCTTGGGAGACTCCGTGTTGCGAACAAAGCGCCGGGAGATTTTACCAGCGGGGACGAGGGTGGAATGAACATACCGCGCACGCAAAACAGCGTTAGGGTGCCAACCTTCGGTGGTCCTAACCCAGTTCCGGTCGGAGAAAGTGCGATCCAGGAAGCCCGCGCGGATCAAGGTGACCGATCCATCCAAGGAGACGATGCCTTTTTGGAGCCACCTGGCCCTGCGACGATGTCATGGGGTAGGAGATTGGACACTGTCGCAGCTCTCCGACGGACGAGGCGGCGAGCTTCGGATAAGACCCTCCAGACATACAAAAATCCAATGTATAGCGGGTATTGGTATCCGACACCGGATGAGAGACCTGGTGATGCGATGTGGCAGGCGCCTGGCACTGCCAGCCAGGAAGAAAACAGCAGGATTCCCCCGGAATCCCCGCTTGATCCCCTAGGTTGGACAACTACCCTCAAGTCGTCCTTCTGGCAGGCTGTTGATGCCATGACGGGAAATCGACCTTCAGATTTAGGACCTCCGACTCGTGCAGTGAATACTGGTGGTGGTTCTAGGTTCACCCCTGCACCCCAACGAGTTGCATCTCGGCGTTCACCTGATTCCATAACTCATTCCACTGGTGACGCTCTCACAGATACCCGCACTGCCCGATGGCAAGAAACGGAGATCCAGTCTGAGGAAACGCCTCGGAACATGAGCTCCCGTAGCTCCTCAACAAGGACAAACAAATTGCGCAGACCTCACCTTGGCAAGGACCCACTGCTCCAAGTCGATTCCCTGCCTATACAGGTGTCCCAACTCAACCGCGACCTCGGTCCAAGTCCACATCGACGGTACCTAAACCCGCCGCCCAAGGCCGACACTGGCAGCGTTTATTCGACAGACTCGGCGGTCGCGCGCGCCAACCTGCGCAAGTACGGCTACGCAGACTCAATCCCGTCCACGTGGTCGGCCCTAGGCGCGAGCCGAGAGTCCCAGCTGGAGCTCAGCCGGGCGTCTCCGCCTCTTCCCGGACCGACGCCCAACCTTAGTCCTAGCTCTAGCCCTGGTCCGGGTCCGGGTCCAGGTTCGGTTGCGCCGTCCCAGCTGACGCTGGAATCGAGCCTCGTGTCCGGTTCTGCGAGCGTGCGCACGCGCACGATGACGACGGTGCGCTCTGAGACCGACGACATTGGCTCGGACAGCGGCACGTTACCGTCGGACCAAGGTGGGAATGCGGCGACCTCGATGCGCAGCGTGTCGAGGAGGGGGACAGTCCGCTCCGGACGCAGTGCAGCGGGCACCGGTGTGATGCCCCTGCCGTCGTCGTCCACGACGTCGAGTGTGCTCAGCCGCAAGAAGGGGGTCGTGACGAGACGCAAGCGGCCCAGATTACCTCCCCGTGCCTCGTCCACTGCATCGTCCGTGCAGTCGGTGGAGAGTGAGTTATCTGTGCGAGAGGCGGCGGTGAGGAGAGCGCTGCTGGAAAGACGGAAAAGAGTCAAAGCAGTGGGGAGCTCGAGAGGGCATGGCGACCGTGACGTTTCCCCGCCAGGTAGTCATGATGTGGATGGCTCCGTTGGCATTACTACCGCGCCACATGGCAGTACGGGCACTTGACTATGTTCTGAGACCGCAGCATGTTCCTCGAGCGTTCCCGGAAACGGGGCATCATGACGTGGTCTGATCAGTGGGGGGCACTTTTGTTTGGAAACTTGCCGCCCTGACAACGAATATTTCTTACAATCCGCAGTATGCACCCTTGAAAATATCTGATGTGATCAACGCCTCTTGGCCCTCTGCCAAGGTTAACCGAGTTGAAAGCCATCGATGAAAGCCTCTGTTAAATACCATGACGACACTTCAGGCAATCATCATAAGAACCGTGATGTTTCGATCAGACACAGGTAGCCGTTTGTGACTGCCTCCAGCGGACAAATGTCGGTACACCGACATTGGCCGAAGGGTTAATGCTCTAGGGTCTCTGGGCGCTCTGATGCACGGGTGCAGTTTACACGTTGCTACACATTGTTTCATCGGGCTCTGACCCTGAGAGTACATGCACTACACGGTCGTCCCCGCCAGGGTCTCGACCTTGATCTCAGTAACTGACAGTCAGAAAGTCTTCAGCCTGGCTAGGTAGGCGGCTTCCTTGTCTGCGAGCGCGAACAACCTCTCGTACGCTGCAACGGTGTCAGGTTTCGCAGACGCCTCCTTGTAAGCCTATGACAAGTCTGATCATCCCGCCTCGCGCGTGCGAACTTGCGCGGTTACATACCTCCACTGTAGACCACCCAGACAAGATGACGTACTTGTTCTCATCCTCACGCAGTTGTCCGAACACGAACAGCTCTCCGTATGCCTCCGCATACTTTGTCAACAGGCCGACGAGGGCTTCACGGTTCTCAGGGGCTTTCAAGGTCAACCGCAGGACCTCGGTGACAGGTCTGTCCAACGGAACAGCCAGGGCTGAAAGCTGGACGTGGAACACCGCCTTGGGCGGGCCCGCGAGCGCTGCCCGAAGACCGCCAGTAAGTTCCGGATAATATGGTTCCTTCATGACTTGCTCGTGGTGCTCTGCACTTTTCCAGTCTACCGCGCGCGTCCGTCAGGATCACGGAATCTGGAAACGCTACACTATGGGGACCTACGGACGAAGATGAGGCCGCCATTGGGATTTTCGACTTCCAACCCGGAATAAATGGGCCTGTTTGCGATGTTTGGCCTCGTCCGCGGGCGATCCGAGCTGATAGTGTCACTCACACAGGGTGCCCCTCCGCTTTCAATCGTGCGACCGCAGGTGCAAGGAGATCTGGGTTTTCCCGGAGCGCGTCGCTCGCGTCGAATATGAGGACTTCGGTCAACGGCAGCGTCATCTTGATGGTTGTTGGGAAGTCTTGCGACGTGATATCTCTTCTGCAGGTCGCTTTATGTACTGTGATGCGATTGGCACCGCGCTCCCCCCGGAGCAGGAAAAGGTGGCCGCTGAAACACCGTCACCTGATTGTTATCAGCGAGACTGTACGTTGATCATGATATATCGTCCAAAACGGATTAGCTACAGACGGCATCACTTGCGGCCGCATAGGCCGGGGTGTCGCCGTCGGTTGGGAAGTAGGCGGAGTTTGAGCAACTGAGCGAAATCAGAGTCGGCACCATCATGATATACCAGAGCCCTTTTTTAAACGGCTGAAGGTATGCGGCCGCACAATCCTTCCTCGTCCATGGCCTTCTATTGCTCAACCAGAATGATGATTTGAAAAGTACTGTTGCATCTCACCAGAACACGGTCGTGCTAGTGTCCCTGCGTCAGTTCGCGTCCTCTATTTTTTTTCGTTGCTTGCTCGGATAAGTAAATTAACCACACGCTAGTGTAAAAGAAGCTTGGCATGACAGGGAAGATCTAGGTTCGCCCGCAAAAGATATCCAATACATACGGCCTAGGAGTTCTCGAGTAGTGAAACGGATATGATGAAAGGTCATTGCCTATTAATATACAAGCTCCGCTCGAATTGCTCACCTCGGCATTCTCCGATCCCGACCCCGCCTAGCCCTGCACCGCCACAAAGTCTAATCTAATCCAACTTCACCGCTTCCCCGCTCCAAGTATGTACGCCGTGCACGCCCCCCCGTAACCACATGTTTAGTCCTGTGCCATCCCCTTTTATGCGGGGCAGGAGTGTTGAGGGTTTATGTTTCGATTCGACGCCCACTGATACACTCGGTTCACGTCTCGTCCGGGAACTTAGCTAGCACAATTCCCGCTCGCTCGTGACCACGCCACGGCTCATTAGCCTCCCTTCAGATGAGATGCGAAACAAACGGATCCAGACCCCGCTCCCCAATGAAGTCAGGCAAATTAGACTAGGGTCTGGCGATTACAGAACCGCCAGGGCTAGTACTGTAAATTCACCGAGTCCAGGGCGCCAGAGCTCGCTCGTATGGCCATGCAAACCAGCGCTACAAAGGTTTCCCGTGAACGAAAAATAGCAATTTAAACGAGCCGCTGCTTTGTCGTCTGCACGGAAAAATCATTTTTTTAACTGCGTGCTCGTGTTTTCTCGGGAGTTATCATATTGACGACCCAACACTGGGCTCCTCATCTGTGATGCATTAATGGCGATGCTACAGTCGACTCTCTCTTATTATATACCTCACATAAGCCATACTCCCTTGTAACGCCTACATTCTTGGGCATCCCAAGCGCTCGGCTATCACTGTACAGCCTCCCCAGTAACCCATACTCCCTTCAAAGACATCCTTTTGTGTCTATCCCGAGAGGTATGTGTTAAGAGGGAGTTGACTGTAGTCACGGCCGTACTGATCACGAATTCCCCTGTGTTCTCTCAGCTGGCGTCGGAAATGTGTTGCAAGGCGCTCGTCCGATCGGATCAGCATGACACCCCGAGGACGGTGATCCTGTGAAAGATCACAAGTATAACAAGGCGACCATGGATTTCCACCCCGACAGAAGGTCCCACGCCAGCGATTGCGGCCTGCGCCTGTTCAAGCTCAGATCACGTCCATATCACCGGTACCCTGATGGACAACACCACCACAGAGACTCTTATTTTTGCCTCAATGAACCCGGAGATCCGTGAGGGACGGGGTCGTGTCCGTATCGGTGATTGCAGCTATTTCGGAGAACCTGTTTTGTGGGCAAACGTGCAAAACCAATGAGAATGTGGCATTAGTTTGCTCGGGAAACAGATGTGGCGACCGAGTTACCCGACGCCTCGGAGCATGGGCTAGGTCTTATTTTCTCGTGTGTCATAAATTACTCCCTTGTGTCATCCTCGGAATCTAGACGCAAGGCTGTACTCGCTTGTTAGCAAGGGCCACGTTTCTGAATCCTACGTGAAGGAAACTCTAAAATAAGACCATGTTCCATGATACGAACAGAGCGGGTGTAAGTAACCAAACCATACCTCGGTACTCAGTACCAGACCCTCCGTTCCCCACGTAGTCTGGATAATCCTATCAGAAAGATGAGGGTCGTGAGGGAGCATTATATCAGTTCTTGTCCACTGCCCCATCTTATCACGCCCAAATGCACACTCTGTCCTGGAAACGTTCTGCTAGCTGTATCGCGGGAAGGCGAAAGTACGTCGGACACCGTGACTCACTTGAATTTCAGTCTATTAGGGTCTGAGATCCGATTGCTGGCTGTCAAATGACACCACTTACTGTGGAACGAATGCAGTTCCTGAACGAGGCACTGCGCCAGTACTGCTTCAAATCACTGATTTGCGGTGACCGTCATCGAACTCGGTTTCATGTCTTGCCGAGCGCCCATCTGCAAACGAATCGGAGACTGAATGCAAACAATTAGCTTTTGTATTTTCGTAAGAGCAGACGGGCCTCCTCGCGTCGGAGACAAAAAGGCAGGAGGAAGGCGCCCAAGGGCTCCCTGCCAGGATGACGGTCAACAGGGCCAGGTCCACGTCTCGTTGCAAGGGGTCGCGTCTTGTCGGGGCTGTACCGTTGTCACGTGATTGTTTTTGGCGTTTAGCGCTGTCAACGTTTCCGAGCCCAGGCTGTTCGACGTCCTGATGTGCAACTTCTAACTTGTTTAGAGCTCGACGCCAACGTGATCCGAAGCCGTTTCAGGTCGGGATAAAATGGCGGCCGCCTCACCGGTATACGAAACAGCGCATATTGATAGCCCCATTTCGGAGCCGCTCCAGGCATATAAACCACAATCAGCCCCACCACTGTCCCTCATCGCGCCTCCATCACACCGTCCGCCATGGTGCACACCACCGAAATCATCATCTTCGAAGTCAGCGATGCCTTTCGTAGGAATCCACACATCATCATCCCCGCACTCAAGATGATCTTGAAGACAGGCGCCGCACACGGGTGAGTCACCGATCTTTGGCATCGTCCCGTGATCAGACGAGGGGGGGCACCCAGCTGAGATACATCGCGCTCTAGCCCAGCTTACTACGGACTACAAGTCAGAAACCCACAGACCGGTTATTGCATTCTCAGTGCGTCGCGTTTCCGGCCTCGCGCTACAAAAAAGGGCTCACCGGCTCGACCGTACGTGACAGATTGGGCGAGCGACGAGGCGCACAGGGCGATCCAGAACGCGCCGTCTTACTCGTGTCTCGTCAAGGAATTCTCGCAGTCCTTTGGCCGCACTCGCTTACCGGAAGCGTACCACGTTCAGTTCTCGGCTCCGACGGTTGCGCTCCACAAGCCGGTCACCGAGGTGCTCGTATTGGCATTGAAAGCACCAGGGAATCGTGCGAGCGTTGTCCGAATATTGTCTGGGCTTTCGAATGCGAGCGGGGGGATGCTCGTGTTTGGACAAACGCGCGAGGATTGGAACAAGTATGTTGTGCTTGCCGGATGGGAGTCAGTAGAGGTAAGTGGACGACGGGTGACGTGGGTACCCTTATTCAGGCAACAAGGGAGCTGATGCATCACTGCCACAGGAACATGAGGAGATAGCATCAGCGGCGGAGGTGGCTGCTGCCTTTGAAGAGCTGTACACTCTCGCCCACATACATCATCTTTACCACACAAAGTTGGCGCAGTGCCGGTTGCCATAAGTTATTCCATCATCTAGCCTATCTCTCATGATTAATCCCTTGTAGCCATGGCGTTCAGTATCATACATGAGTAGCATAAGAGTGTATACCCTTACCCTGCGAATAATTTCTACGGCTCCCGAGCAGGCTGATGCCCCTGACACTCGGCATCAAGGCCCGCCACAGAAAATAGGTAGATGAGCCATGTATTTCTCCCCCTTGTTGGCAGTCCGGTCTCGTGCCTCCATCCAAATCTGGCATAAGGATCATCGCATGCAACGCCAGCCCTGAGCGACGACACGAAACGGAACCTAGCGAGGTCCCAGGCCGTCAGCTAGCGCGTGCCAGGTTGCAGTAAGGCCAGGCAGGCAACCTGATAGGAAACCGCCGCTGTAGCTTGGTAAGCCGAAGTTCCGGCCGTACTAGCGCTGTACTTATTGCGTAGCGACGCAGCTCGCAGGAACAGCCGGAGAGACGCTAGGGACAGACGGCTCGGCGCGCGAACCCATGCACTCGTCGCGGGCAGACGAGCCCACCTCCCAAGCACACGTGACCCTAACTTTCCCTTGAAAGAAGACGAGGGCAGTCGTCCCACGCCCACGGTGTGCAAAAGGACACAATGAAGAGACTTGCCAAGCAGGTAAGGCTACTTACTCATCACAGGCGCAGGGAGCACTACGAGTACAGTCTTCGTCACGCTGACTCACGCATGTTGCGGGTCCTCCTTCACTGGATTTGACCTACTACACACCTTTCCTCAGGCTAACAGCAAAGCCCTTCCATGTCCTGACGCTGCTTCATGTGCTCAAAGCGTTGTCCTAAGTCGCGTCAAAGTCACAAGCATTGCGTAAATGGGGAACGCGGGGCCAGATCTCGCCACAACAGAGTCCGATGGTGGGTGCTGCGAATTCCGTTGACGTGCCACAATGGAGCTGCGAGAGTGTGCCAAGGAACGGAAGCACACGACAGCGTTTCCCGGGGCTTGTATTCGACGTCCAGCGGAACAGCGACATTCGTCAGTTCAATCTAGAAGAGGTCAGTCAGGGTTATAGCTACTCCGGGGTAGACCTACAACCCAACGACCATGAACATATCAAAACTTCCCCGCAACGTGTGGGTATATTTGTGGTGCGTCGGAAAGAGGATCTTTGAACCTGGACGCATCGAGCACTGCTGTAACGACATGAAGAGGTTGAACACAAACCTGGTGAGAGCAAGGAATAACCGCATTGGCCGAGTAGCGCACATAGGAAAACCAGGTATCATGGCCAGGTAAATCGAGATATGGTTAATCTCCAAGTAAATTCGACAGTCCCTCAAGACGTCGGATGAGAGACACGGCCAGGTACACGGCGCGGGGGTGGGGCAATCGGGCTCCTTTTAGTGAGCGGTTCGAGTACCACTGGGTGACCATTCAACTTGGAGTTTGAGCTGAATCTAGATCTCATCACTGACAGCTCGTCTGGCAATTGTCGGATGGACAAGCTCAACCATAACATCGGCTGGATATTTGCTGCGGAACCTAACTGGACGGACTAGGCTTCAGATATGCTGAGTCGTTCGCCAGCTGAATTGACAACACAATTGTCGACTCCTCGGTTAAGTATAACGCCGAGGCACTATAGGGGCTTACGTTCACTGGGAAATGCCGATATTTTTTGCAAGTGGTATGCGGGCACAGCACGAGAGTCGCAAATGAAAACAGAAGTAGTCCGGTGGACATCACTAAGATGCGCTGACGGAGATGGTATCGAGGTGGAATTGTAGTATTGAATTATCCTAGTCAAGGTCGACGAATCTCTCACCAGTGGTGTCAAACGGGGCCTTTTAGGCTCTACTGAAGCGGCGACGTTGGCGGTAGCGACACCACACTGTTTCGAAGTTAGCCTGCGCCGCCGATCAGTACCAATCTTCAGAACGTTGATATTAGTCCGCAATTATGAGTGCTGTCGGGGTTATGCAAGCTTCAAGTTTGAATCAAAAGGGACAGAAAGGGAGCGGGTGCACATCAAGAAGGGACTCCTGGCAAGGACTGGTCAGCAACAGCTCGACTCTCATACGGTCCCACTCGGACCATGTGCACTATGGTCGCATCCTCCGCTCCACAACCTCACCGTTTCTGCCGGGTGGCTGTCACTACCACACTATGAACTATGGACTATTACCGTCCGATTATCACCCCACCATGGGCCAGTAGCCCCAGCGAGCACTCACCCAATGACTGATTCGATGCGTCTCAACCTCTTGCCAATGTCAATATCGGGGCGAGAGTTGCGACGGACAACTTGAGCCGTGACTGTCAGGAGCGACATACGCGACGGTCGTCTCTGAAAAAGCTTCCTAACAAGGTATGCAAGACTCGCCACACGACGACATGGCCCAAACACGCTCACGGGCTCGCCGGTGCGCTTTGGCGCCAAGTCCTCGCCTGCAACATCACCTTCATCTCTCTTTCCGTCGCGCACACACCGGCTGTTTGCGCCACGGTTCCCGATACGTGCACCCTAATATCCGCGCACGGACCCCTAGACGACATTGCGACCCTCACCCAACGACACGGTCTCCAAGCACATGGGGCGCGCACCGTGCCTTCGCGTGCTCCCCGCCGTTCGCGTCGTCTCGTTGCAGAGGACATGTGACGGCCCGGCAAGGTGCGACTGGCGAGAGAGACAGCTGCTGTCGTCCAGGGAGAGCAGATCGCCCGAACAAAAAAAAAAGGAACGTGCTCAGAGACTGGCGATGGTGCGCACCGTCTTATCCCTTGGTCTTACCGCGTAAACTGAACGTCCTGTCAGAGCAAACGTGCATGGACGACCCGCGCTCTGGATCGACATCGTCCCCGTGCGTGACCCCCGCCCGTCGACAAGATCCCGAGATATACATGTGCTAGACCCAGTCGGGTTGACAAGAAAAGAGCGACAGGATGATACGACCGTCCACGTGCACGATGGACGCGTGAGAGATCTCCCCGGCCTTTAATAGACCCACGGGACCATCCGCCATTTCACCCGCTTTCTCCACGCATCCCACTCCTCCTTGAAGGCCTCGCGGAGGAAGTTGTCCTCCCGAGGGCACCGCTCGACGAGGATCAGCATCGAGGTCGTCGAGATCACCCCCCACCCTACCCCCCACCAGGAAAAGAAGTGGCCGCACTCGTATGCCCACGACCCCCTGCTGATGTTGGCGATCGTCATGCCCACGAGCGCAAGGAGACCTCCCGTGTATGATGGATGTCGGACGAATGCGTACGGTCCCGTCGTGACGAGCCTGTGCCCGGGGAGGAGGGCGAGCTCAAAGGTGAACAGTCGCCCAAGCGCTTGATAGCACCACAGACGGATTCCCATCCCGCACAGACCGAGCAGGCAGCCGACGGACGCGAGGACGCTAAAGGAGATTCGTTCCGCGCAAGTACCGGTGATGACGTCGTACGTGGGCAGCCCGGCGAGCTGCAACAGCCCCGCTGCGAGCTCGACTACGCTCGGAGCGAGGGAAAAGCACTATAGGACAAGCATGGGTCAGGCTTGCACGTGGACGAGTTGGGGCGAAGGCAACAAGCACCGTCGCGAGCGGCCGGAGCGGCTCTCTCCAGACGCTTTCGAACCTTGAAGCTTGCTTGCGATCGGCCGCACTCGGTGGTGGGTTTGGTTTTGTTGCGCAAACCTGGAATGCAAGGGTGGTGGTGATCACCACCACGAGCCTTGCAAGGATGCTGATCGCGCTGGGGAGGCCGACGGGAGAATTCATTGAGGGAAAGTGTGGGTGAGGGAATGACGGGGGCAAACGAGTGTATTATCTTGCATTCCCGAACGCACAGACACTGGCATATATAACATGCAGCGGGACTCGCATAATTTACGACCATTGACATGTGTAGGTCCATCGAAGGGCAGTTGGCACGACACAGGGTTGACGCCGCTGATGCCTACGCGCTAGCGATTTCAGCATCGCTCACCTAACGAAGCCCTGCAGGACCAAGGGTTCTTCCTGGCCATATCACTGCGCTCGTTCGCGTATCTGTACATCTCAGACAATATGAAGCTTCAAACATGATGACAAGGCGGGGACTGCCAAGGTGTTGGTTATCTTCCCCTACCCCGCTGAGCCGACGCTGACGCGGGGTATCAGCGATGCTAGTTTGTTATCGTTCAGGTACTCTCGACAGTACCACTTCTCGTATGCGCACGTGTAAAGTGCGTGTCTGACCGTGGCCCTGGTGATGTTTCGCAGGCCAACTCGACCCGCGCTCCCCCTGGTGATCAGTGGCTCACAGCGCACGCTGTGCCCCATCGTTATTCCTTCGTCTTTGCCGCTTTTAGAAGCTTCTGCGCTCGCTTGCGCACGGAGGTCAGCTATCAGCGACGCTACGCGACAAGCGCCTCGACACTCGAAATGTCGAGGATGACGTGTCTGAGACCGGGTCGGCCGAGCGGATGCAGGCGACACGCGCACCCTAGATCAACCGGCCGGGACGCGCCGAAATGGAACAGAAGGCGGGACAGACGCGGGGCCGTAAAAGCGTACGCTCAAATATGTGCTGCGTCATCTTTCTCTCTCTCTCCCTTCCCACTAGTGTCGGCGCATGCTCGTGGTTCCGCTTTGCCTGCCCAAGATCGACGACGTTCTAAAGGTACTCACATGCGTGCAGTTACTTAAAATGATGTAACTCGAGGACGTCCTGTCCGGCCGTCGTCAAGTTCGCGAGCGCGTCACTGTCGTGCTGAATGGCGTGCATCAACGCGCGACGCAGGATCATGGCCAAACAATCAAGGACAGGAAAGGCCAACTCACCGGCCGCCTGGATGGCCTTTGTGATGTCGCTGAACGCCTGAAACTCGGATCAATTTAGTCTTTAGCCACGAAGGTTTTCGAGACACCCTTTGTCAATTCAGAGTCTGTGAGTGTCTTATTATATTCGCCTCAGACCTTTGCCATGTCGTCTGCCCCGGGGGCGTCTAATTCAGGCGATATGCAAACGTGGCTGTATGACCAGCCGGCACGGGAGTTTGTTAAGTAATAAAGTATCCTTGGTTTCACGATGTGCTCAGGGGCCATTCTAACTTGCGAGAATCCTCAAACCTCGGGTGAACGCTTTCACAGTGAACCTGCCCACTAACTACTGTGAACCATGTGCAAGCCATAGAACGCTGAATATTGGCACCCCAACCACGTTAGAAAAATGTGGAGCAGCCCTTCGAACCAGCCAGGGCTATTGTCAGCGCATGCACGCGTCGAGGTACGAGAACAGCCATGCTGTGGCGACTTTTGGAGCTGTGCCCGAGGCTCATGGCATCAAATGGCACGCGTCGACTGCCCAGCGATTCCCGACCCGTCGGCATCAGACACGAATAAGAAAGGGAGGAACAGGATAAGCTCGAATACGATCGAACATGCTGACGCCCTGCGATGTGGACCCGCAGAAGGCCATCGTGACTCAGAGGGACGACCGTGCCAGCACGGAGTTCTTGAAGCCAGTCAACGAGCTACGCGAGAAAGCCCCGACGATCCGCCAGCAGACCGATGACGGCTGAACAACACCGATAGCAGTGTTTTCCTTTTGTTTCCTTTGTCTTTTTTTCAGCCAGCATGTGAAATCTCACTGTGCGGGCCAAGTGAAGAGACCCGTACTGGCGTCGATGCCAGAGGGAAAGAAAATACCAGTTGTTTTGAGACCTGAGGCTTGGCAGCTCGAGGCTTGGTAGAGAAAGTTCTCGCAGGGCGGGGGATCTCAGAAAACGCCTTACCCCCAGTAGCGGAGAACAACACGAAGATTGCGGCGCTAATTGCAATGGATCTTACATGGGAAACATAGAAACCGGAAATACGAGATACGTTGAGCGTTCCGCCATATGGTTCTCCACGCGACAGCCCATCACTGAATTAATGCTCCTCTTGTGCTCTTCAGCGACTCTGCGATCCCGAGGAAAGTCTCCGAAAGCCGAACCTGTAAAATTCATGGTTGGGTGGAAACCGTCAGAGTGGACTTGAACCGCATAGAGGATGTGTGACATACGCTGTCGAGTGCACGGTGGAAGGCCGACGGAGCACTATTTACTCTACGTAAACTGTGCTGCGCATCTAGTGCGACGATGATCATCTTCTCCATCCTTCCAGCAGTCTCTTTCGGACCGAACAGAATAGCATGCAACGATAGTCCTTTCCTGTATCAAATACGTGAGTTTGATTATCAAACATCGGGCAGCACGCATATACCCTTTCTGAGCGGTTTCCGTGAAGAGTCTCCGCACGACCGCGTCAGAAACGGAGGCAATACCATCAGACAGGAAGATTATCACGGGTGGACGTGCGTCATCCCAGTGGTTCGAAATAGCCATGCCAGCGGCCTTGAGAGCCAGGTCGAAGGCGTTCCCTCCCCTGGGGCTGCACCGGAGGAGGAGCTCAAGGAGTTCGTTTGGAGACTTCGCAGTGTCGTTTTCGCACACGAGTTCTACATTATTAGAGTGTAGGATGATAGTGTTCGCGTCGGGATGGCGACCGACAACAGCTTGACGAGCGGTCCAAAAGTTGTGAAGAGCAACATAGACAGCTCCAAGACGATTATCCATGTGCGAACGTATCTTTGCATATACTGACGAGTTTGGGTGCGGTCTCATGTCCGCCTTGTCCATTGACATAGACCTAGTAAAACTTGTGTCAACACGATGCGTCGAGGCTCGGGGAGAGTCGCTTTCCTGTCTATCAGAAAGATACTATCGGCTAGGTTAGTGTCAGGTCTCGCAAAGTTCATAGAGGCTACGCACATGTGGAACGGTTGCTGCACAGACGATGGGTTCTTACACAGGAACTGGTGCCCATCCCTCGAGACGTATCCGTGCTTCGGTTGGGGGATATTAGGGTTCAACGGTGCATGGAAAAGGGGGTGAATGCAGCAAGAGGGCACGGCAGCCTTCCCTCCAGAGGCGGCATGCTCAAACCCTGTAGGAAGCTTTACGATGAGGGAAAAAAAGACATGGGAGTCTGGCCCACCAGCGCATATAGAATCACTTAGGAAGAATGTGGTAAGTAAATCTAGAATGCCGATGATACAGCTAGGCAACCTGACATACCACTTTGCAAAGTTTGCCTGCTCCTCACGCGAGTATGGATCCTTGAACCCTGCCGAGCATTGAGGAATCCAAGCGATGGCATCAAAATCAACTTACCGCTGCGCTTCCAGAACAGGTTATGCGTCAAGAAGTCCTTGGGGCGGCTGGGGTCTGGCCGCATCTTCTTCGAGATATGTTGTACTTCATTATTCCCTCGACACTTCGCTGGATCTTCAGCTCTGCAATAGTCAATGTGCACATGTCGACCGAGTACTTTGCACACGAGGCTGCACATCATCGGTGCGCCATCGTCGTTTGTCGAGAACCGTCGCCCTCCGACCTCAAGGCCCTCGTCGTCCGAGCCATCGATGGACCATCTCACGTTGGACATGGAGCCATGGCTCGTCTCGTGTTCCTGTTGGGAATGGCCTATTTAATCATAACTCAGTCTTTACAATCCGAGCTCCAACGTTGAGGATGTACCCAAGGGAAGTGTGCAATAATACTGGCAGCTCGCACACCTGTTCGTACATCAGCCAGGGAAAACCCAGTCACGGACTCTACCGACCTTGCTTGGCAGTAGTGGACAACGCCGGGCTCCAAACTGTGATCGTGAGACCCTTCGTGCTGCAACTGGCCAGCAGGGATGGGCCTGACACATTTAAGTCGTTTCGCAACTAATTATTCATCGTCAGAAGGTAAACTCGGACTCGGTGCTTTCCAAAAGAAAAAGTTACCTTGTAAATACTATACCCGTGCATACCATCTTTTCAGTGTCTGAAACCGGCGTGAGTGGGCGTGGAACGTACCCTTGTATACTGGAATGTTTCATGTCTTCCCCTGAACGTTTCTTCAATTGACTCGGGGGCCGTGTCGATTTGGCATACACCCGGAGCGGTACATCGCTGGTTACAAGCATGTGGCTCCCTATGCAAACAGGTTCGTTCTGGAGCAGAAAGATAGTGCGGAATCACGTACCCACAAAGATGGACTGCGTCTGCCTCCAGCGCATGCAAGTGATTGGAGCTTGAACAGAGCCGCTTGCAGAGTTGGCAGGGTACGGGACAATACTGTGTGCTACACCGATGGTCTTCATGCTTGACATCGCTGAATACATCAAAGATTAAACGACATCGATGATCCATGCAATCGCAGGACCACACTTACACCGAGATCCCGCATCTCCCTTTACACGTATGTTTGGCTCCGCCAGGCAACGTTACAGAGCAGAGGTCGCAAGGCTAGGAATGCAAAAGAGTAACACGTAGTATTCACAGAGGCGAGGGTCACAGTTACCTCGCCGCATGCATGTGTGGCTCCTGCGCATAAGTGATCATCGTCTTCATGGCCCGAGACCTGGAAACCATAAGCAACGAGCGGACCGAGAGGTCGAACATGACCATACTTTGGCACATCCTTCGAGACATCCGTTTCTGCCCTGAAGCTTACACGGCGCACCGCACAAGTGAAGGTCGACGGAACATCTGTGGGGATAGCAGTGATAAACTACCATGGATTCGATGAAATATCTACTTACACGTGCTTTCCAGAGTGTCCAGCTCTGGAAAGAAAAAATTAAGAACATCCTTCGGCTGAAACATTGACGGTACTTACGTCATGGTGCATTTCTCTCCTTCAGCTTCATGCCCTTCCGCGCAATACTCGCAAGACTGCGTGCAGTTATGCGTAGTCTTACAGTCATGCGGCCCCTCGTGCAGTCGGTTCTGAATACACTGCAACTGACAAGACCCACACTGCGCCCGGCAAAGTTGCACGCTGCTTTTCAAGTCGATCACCGCGCTCTCGAGCGTTCTCTGAAGTTCCATCACGCTCGCATGGTCAGACTGGAAGCGCGTCAGGTTGGACTTGACCCAGGCCCGGACATGGTTGATGCGCATTTCTGCCAGATCTTCCAGGTACCGAGCGAGCCCCTCTGCCCACTGAGTATCGGAAACATGCTGGCGGGAATCAAACGCGACCCATTCTGCGAGTAACACATCCAATGCGTCCTCGCGTGTAATCAGTTCAGAGTGTTCAATGTTGGCAACGAAGAAGCGCGCATCAGTATCCGGAGAGTCTATTGGCACATCCGTGTCTAGGTTCTGGATGAAATAGAAATTTATGAGGACTCAGCCACTGCAAAGAAGGGTTTGCATCATGCCTTCAGTAGCTCCGTTTCGGGCTCTACGGCTTGCATACCAAAAGCCAGAGCAATAGGCAAAATATTCAGTAATAACTGTGCACGATGCGACGCCATAGTTTCTGAAGAAAGGAATCAACGATAAAACCAAACCAGACAGCACGATCGCACGGGAAAGTGCCCCCCAGTCATTCGCCTGGAAAATATTAATATTACGCACATACTAGTCTCGTAACGAAAGGCCTCACCTTGAGTTTCGCCATCAATGTCTTCATCAAATGTAAAAACTCTCCCGCAGCCTTGTGTGTCACGACCTGCCGATCAAGGCGCCTTTTCAAAGTTGGGAACAACTTGTAAAATTCCCTCGACTCGATAACCGGCCTATTGAATGTGATTGTACTGACAAAGAGGAAGAAGAAAGGCCTTACCACGGAATGATGTCGAGCTTGCCGCTGTGAAGGCGGGATATGAAGTTGGCGTCTTGCTCTTCTTCCACTATTTGCTGAAATTTGAGCGAGAACCTAAGACAAACGTTCGTCATAGTTCGCACATAAGCAACAAGGCCTAAAGGACACACTCTCGTGCGATTTCTGCCTTATCTGAGTCGACAACATCCTTGATGATGATCACCAAGGTGGACTGGAAAAGTCCAGGGTTCGCAACAGGGTCCAGAACTGTTGAGCTGGATTGGAATGATTGGAATAGCCCAGTGATATCGCGGCTGAGAGCGAAATTATTGCGGAAAAGGACCTAGATACATCCGAGTCAAGAGCCTTTTTCCGACGATTGATAGGTGCAAAACGCACCAAATTGGAAATTGCGGTGTTAAAGAGAACGAGAAGAGTGTCTTCCTGAGCTGAGCGTTCTATGCTGTGGACGCCTGTGGGAAAATGACCATGAATGCAGCGAGACGATTCACCAAAACCATCGACGCACCTTCAAAGTCGAGTGCGACAATTAACGCTTCTTCAGTTGGTGTCACAGACATCCAAACACCTTCGGTAGTCCGCATCGCCGATCCAGCAAAAGACGTATCGACGAGATGGTTGAGAGCGAAACTTTTCCCGACGGATTGCTCTCCCATGGAGGATACCACTCGAACAGGCTACAAAAAAGCTAACGTGAACTCATGAGGTAGTCATGTACAAACGAACTTTGCACCTTGTCTGCCATATAGGACTGGAATATGGACTCGTACCACCCAAACGATATCGAATTGACAATTTGATTGATCTCAGCACCAAGAAGTGACTTCTCGACTTCGGCGGAGTAGACGCCATCCTTCAGCGGAACGAATCGATTGTCTCTAGCAAGTGCCAGATGGATAGGAATCAGGCAGAGGATGTCGACTACCCATTCTCCAACCTTGAAGAGGGAGGTGGTCTCCCACCCCACGTCGGAGGAAAAGTCGGTAACGAAACTGTTGAATGTCGTCGCCGAAACATGCAGAGTACTTAGTCTATCACCAGCCGGCTTCTTCGACGTCTTTTCAAACGACTCGATCAAACCAGCAAAGTGGGTCTGATAGTGGTTGTGATCCCGATCAGTAACAAAAAGAATCGAGCGACGGCAACGACCACCAGAGGAAATAGTAGCGCGCTGAACTGCTGGGAGAACAGGGAAGCGCGTCCATACATCTGCGTGACAGTCCATGATGCAGTTGTGCGCTGTGAGATGGGCATCTCTCAACAAGGCACCCCGGCCGTCCTTCTCCCTGAACATGAATTCGGTAACTTTTCGTGTGATGTCGAGCGCAACAGAGCTGCAAGTATGAGTCGACAAATCTAGTTTCAGAAGGTAGACAGCGCTTCTGCGGACGAACGAGGTAATGCCAAGGTTGCTGTTACCTGCCCAATCTGCGACTGGGAGAGGAACGCCATCGGTAGACCCAAACGTGCTCCAATGATAGGCGGTTATCTTAGTGGATGTCCCATGCGAGGTAACGACCAAGAAGCACGAACCATCCGGAGAAGAATGGATTTCAGTAGGTACGTGATGGAGGTCCAACGAGGCTGGTCTGGGAATCGGTTAAGGTCGCATCCAGAATTGGATCCATGGAGGCCACACACCGGAATTGCATAGTGGTGAGTGAGAACACACGGGCGACACCTTGTGAGTCAACGAGTAGAAGTTCTTCGCTTCCTGATGTAAAACAAGCCTTTCTGATCGTCGCCCCCTCACTGTACCATAGATTCAGGTTGATGGTACTACCAGAGGCAGTAAACCCTCTGCTGCCGTCGTGAACAAAGATGTGTAGCTGTAACTTGGAGGTCCTTAATACCACCCTAACATTCGATTTTAGGTCCCATACCTTCTCGCTAGAAATTACAGCAAGTATAGCTTGAGACTCGTCGAACGCCAACAGAAATTCTTCGCCAATCTTATCTCGATGAAGCATCTTGCCACCCTCCCGTCCAATGGAGTTCTCGATACTGTTTAGATGATCCAAGTGAAGATACAGGTTACCATTGTTGCCAATCAATACTAGAAGCAGTCTATCCCCCTCAAGGAGTTGCGAGTGACTGAAAATCATGAGCGGTCGCAAACAAGCGTAATAAAAAATATTGATCTTACGACAACGAGAATCCCAATGGTAACTGAAACGAGTACGTTTCCTTGAAACGCGGGTTCGGTACCTTGGTTGCATCGAGCTGAAGCTCGTGCTGGTCTTGCGCCGTCAGGTGCATGAGATGAATCGTAAACAATAGTGAAGCCTCTTTCAATGTCTCCTCATGACCATTAATGACGTAGCTCCGTGGACCTGTAATATGGTTAACCGAAAGAAAGAAAGAAAGACCAGAAGTGAACGTGCGTCTGCCACGGTGATAACCAAAGTCCCTCCATGGTGCAATAGACTTGAGGTGCAGAGTGCACCTTGAGGTTTGATTAATTACGAACTCATTATCGACCATTCAGAAGAGCCTTACAGAGAATCACACGACTCCGATAGAGAGTTAATCGTCCGAACCAAAGAACGACCCGCTTCACGGATATCTTGTTCTCTGCGTCGCTCCCCGTCTGCTTTCAATTGCCCTTCAGTATCCTCTGATTGTATGCGATGAGCAGAAGCGAAGAGAGTCCGACAGAGCTTGTCCACAGTACTCCTGAGGTATTTCTGCGCCTGATCAGTTGCAGCCCTGATTGCTTCTTGCAGCACAGGCATGGTGAACGAGAGGCTCGCGAGGTCCGCGATGAAGTCCGGGTCGCTAACAAGAGAAGGTTCGTTGGCACCTTCCCTGAGCATCCTTTCAGCACTTCGCATCTCCACAGACGTCGGCTTGGGTGGCTGGTCCCCCGGTGTTGCGATCTCGTGAAGAATAGATGCTAGGGTGGACGGTAACTGCCCCTTGGTGTCCTTGAGAACTAATTGAACGAGCGTGTTCGAATGATTCTCGGTTTTGTTGATGAGGTTTCGGGACAAATAAAGTACGAGAAGGATCTTTTCCTTCGATTTCCTGAAGCTTTCCTCATAGATATTCTTGCAATTGGCTCGACGAAGCTCCTCAGCAAAACTCTCCGCAATACGTGGATGGATTGTTGCTAGGCGAGAATAACATTCTGAGGGATGTTAGGAATACGAATACAGAATCACTGACACAATGACTCACCGTTCAGTCTCGACTCTTCGTCTTGGGTAAATGCTGAGACAGTGGCGAAGCACTGGCTACGGTCAAGAGTGCTAAGAGTCATAGCGTAAGAAGCGTGCCAGTCAGAGGAATGACGACGTACGGGTAGCGAAAAAATACAGCGTTGACAACTGCAAATCGGATGCTTGATTCCGTTTGTGCCCTAGCCATGCTCAACCCACCCAAAGCCTTCTTTTGCTGGGCTCCTACTTCTTTTTGACACGCCGACTTAATGGCACCGACCTCCTTCATCCAGATATCGCATTCATCAGGGAAACGTTTGTCAAGCCCTAATCGGACGAGATTGCTGAGTGATTTGTAGCTGATACTCTCTGATATTTGCAGACGCGCTTTCAGCCTTTGGCTAGTCAAAAACAAGCGATAAGAACGACATGGTATAACGTGCTTACAAGGCACCTTGGAGCACGAACGTGTTGATCTTGTGAGCATTATAAGTCATAATGGAGCGCTTAGCGGGAATATATTTCGTAGTCATGAAAGCTTGTCTTGTTTCGCCAGATAATAGGCGTGGTTTGAACAATTCGGGGTCCATACCACAGTCCGGATGCCTTTCAGTGACAGCAATTTCATCGGAAGCACACTGACAAATCGGGGGGTCTACTGATGCGCAGACAAAGATGGAAACGCCACGAACCTCAAATCCTTGACGCACAGTGACGCCTTCTTCCTGCTCTTTCGTTTTTGCAACCTCGAAGGTGAACAACCGATCGGTATCATCGTCATCTGAGTCAGAAAGTTGGCCGTCGCTGGCTGAATTGTTCCAAATCATGGACTTCGCATGATCTTCGGAGATTAAGGCTGTGACCTGATCACAAATCTTCGTGAGGTACCTGAGGACAGGGTGAGTACCCACTTATAGTGCACAATCACGTCACAAGATGACCATACCTCATGAAAGTAACGCGATCTCGGCGGACAGGTGGAGAAGCATCGTCGTCCCATGTCGATTCTTCCGGCCAGTAGACGACATATATCTTTTTCACCGCGCCGACCAAGTCCGAGGCACGGCAGACGTATAGACCAGAGCCAAGGGCTGGCCTTTCGGATTTTGTCTCCGGGAGAACGATTAACTTGGCTGCACTATCGAAATGTCAATGACAGCAACTGAATCGCGAGCTGGACGATGACATACATAAGGTCGTCAATGATACCTGCAGTTTGCAAAAAGTGGACGATTTCTTCCTTGCTACCGTAAATACCAATGGGCTTGACTTGAAACTTGTCGAGAGCTTTGAAGTCAACCTTTGTCAAGGACGCGTAAGCACCGGGAGAGACCTCGTTCAGGAAACGCCTGAGAGAGTCTTGTGCAATGATGATCTTATCAACTGCGGGAATGTAAGGACCAGTTTGAACCGTTGTAGCAGCACACCACCTTACCTAGACCACTACTGCCACGATCGCTGATTAGGTCAAGAATACGATACATCCCTGGGATGGAGGAACAAAGGTCCTCTTGGTAGTGGGATTGTCCTGAGGCTTCAAGCTCGATCTATAAGTAAAACATCCATGAGCGGGATCTTAGAGTCACCAGAGCCACGCCAATATATACCTCTCCTAGATCTCCGTTTGGATGTTGTTCATCGACATCATCCAAGGACTCGGTGGTATCAATACCCACTTCATCAGCGTCATCGCCGAGGTCGGTATCCAGGTACGATGAATCGGAGGACTCCGATTGCCACGCTTCTAGCGCAGATCTAGAGTCGTCCTGAGGACCAGTTTCGTCCACATAGCTGCCTGCTGGCAAAAGCATGAACGAGCTTTGTGCATTCCTGGGCGAGGTCAAGTCGTTATCGATGCCAGAGTCGTCAACCTCTATACTGAGAGACATGTTCGCGGACAAATACAATTCGAATGCAAGTGGTTAGCGTAGGAGGACGGGCGCAGGGTGGTGGGGATTGCGTGGTCTGAGGAGAGAGACGACAATGGAGGGATAATATACCAGTGCTTGTGTGGGTCCACTTGTTGGCCCTGCCACCCCATGAGGACTGTAGCCCGCCGGGCATCTCCTGAACATGGCAATGGGCGCAAAGTTAGCACCAGGTTTGTACAAGGTTTGAGAGATGAGGCTGTATTGGTGAAACCTTGACACTGGCATGAGAACGACAGAGACTTGAAGGCCGAGCCCGATGAACGCCACGTATCAGCCGATTCCGAGCATACAACGTGAACTTGTCGACACTAGAATCCTATCGAACCAAACTTTCATACCGGCAGCCTTGAGAGTGGATTCTACAGCAGTGAGAGCCGCGTTTTCAGCCTGAGAAGCCAGGTGACTGTTACGTACCATATGTATCAGCTTCTGTGACGCACTGAAACTTTTGCGGTGGAAGGGCGGAGTTGTAGCAGATAGTAGGCTGTAGCAGATAGTAGCAGGCTATCGGATGCCCTTCTGGCCAGCCGAGTCACGGTGGGGATACTGGGCTGAATCTAAATACAAAGGAACTCGCACGAAGCGGCGCGGCTGGCCACTTCGCTTCCCCGGGCCGCCTGCGCCCGTTTCGCGCAGCGCTGCGGGTCTTTTTCAAGTTTTCGCTCCGTCAGGTCCGGACCACTCCACCCACCTGGCCTGCGTTCGAAACCCTCGTCACCGCGCACCATCGTAGGCCTCACGGAGCTCAGCACGGCCATCCCGGGAAGAGTTCCCACGGGACCTTTCTGGAACAACCTTCGCTCAGCCAGCGGGTCTGGGCGACCCGGTTTGCCCCAAAGGGCTTTCGCCCACCCTACCACTCTCACTCGGCGCAGTGCCGAGTCTCCCGGGACCACGCCGGAGCACATGGAGTGCACAGAGTTAGTCTTGCTATTATAGAGCTTTCCCGGATCCGAGGGTGGCCGTACGCGATCACTGTGGGTGGGGATGGTGTGCGACCTACGATTGTTATGCTTGTTCTCACATTTGTCGCAGAGTTTTAGGATCGCCAGGTGCGAGATTGTACCATTGGACGGACACGATAAAGAAAGAGGGGGCAACGCTAACACAAGGCAATCTTACGTTTGGCGCATCGCGCCGGGTAGGAGTCACTGTAGGTATTTACTTAAATCGTATCGCTCAGTTGTAACCATTTTTCCTCCATAGAATGGACTTCATGGTTCGCATCATCGGAATGCTCTATGTCTGAGGCAAGTAGTGATCCAGACGTTCAACCATCCCTACACTCAAGACGGTCCTGAAATCCGACGAAAATACACACACGCGCACGAGTAATTTTTATAATCGTCGAGGAGGCCTGTGGCGAGACCCTGTTGAAGCCGCCCCGCATTAACCCAGGCTACTTGTTGGCGAGCGTTCAAAGACCAAATGATCGCTTGTTCCTCGCACCACCAGCGGGGTGGGCTGGGACAGGGGGCCGCCTTGGACTCCGGTGCACAATAGTGAATGTCACGAACCGCCTATGACACGCGACCTGCAGAGGGGGCCCCCACTGCAGCACCGAACTAGATCTAACCAGCATGCCAGCCTGCCTTTAAGTGCCTCGCGACCATTACATGTGCGTACAGAGTGAACAGTCCATCATGTGGAGCACTGTGTCAGTCCAGGGATCGACGTCTTACCGTGACTCCGCCTTGGAAAACTCGCTGCCCCTCAGCGAAACTGGCAACGAAGATACGTTCCATACTTGGTGCTCAGCTCCGGCGGTCGCGCTGTCATGAAGGTACAGATATCGTGCGCCCATCGTCGAAGCACCTTCCAAAACTTTCAGAGGATTCTCGGTACACATGACTTGCCTTTGGTGACGAGGCGCGGGTACGGTACACCCACGGACAGGGGGCCCTAGTCCATCTAGACGTGATGTCCAGCTCTCTGGATAGATAGTGAGTCCATTCAGGGTATTATTTGGGGCGTTTGTGGAGCTTGATGGAGGAGTGGCCTCTGCGATTAGCGTACGGTAACTGTGCAGCCAGGACGATAAGATCCTAGGCAATACACGAAACAGCAAAGTGCGGAAGCAGGGAGTGGAAAATGACGCTAACGCTAACCACGACGAATCTTAGATGAACCTTACATCCTAAAACTGAGATACGGAATACATTCAAGAGGACATTCCATCATATTGTTCTCTGATGCGACGACTCATCACTGAATCAACGCTCCTCTGGGATTCCTCAGCGATTCCGCGATTCCAAGGAAAGCCTGCGAGAGTTGAACCTGTATAATTGTATCGAGACCCTCAGAGCGAATTTAATTAGCGTACAAGGACGCAAACGTACGCTGCCGAGCGCCTCGTGGAAGGACGACGGTATCCCCATCAGTGCAGGTGTCTTATTTTGCGCGTCGAGTGCAACAGTGACCATGTGTTGCATTCGAGTGGAAGTCACTTTTGGTCCAAACAAGATAGCGTGAAGCGATAGTCCCTTCCTGCATGAATGCATGAACTTAGTCGTTGACTATGTGGTGGAATACCATGCATACCCTCTCTGTGCCGCTTTCTGGAAGGGCCTTCGCACGACGCTATCCGTCACAGAGGCAATGCCGTCGGAAAGGAAGATGATCACAGGTGGACGTGTGTTGTCCCACCATTTCATTATGGCTGCGTCTGCGGCCTTGAGTGCCTTGTTAAAACTGTTTCCGCCTTTGGGGGCATTCGGGAGGAGCAGATCGAGAAGTTCATCTGGAGATCTCGTCATATCATTTTCGCACACGGATTGCGTGTCCTGGCCATGTAACATGACGGTGTTCGCATCGCGCTCAAGGCCAAAGGCAGCTTGACGAGCAGTCCAAAATCCGTGCAGGGCGGCATAGACGGCCCCAAGTCGATTATTCATACCGCGCGCCCGAATCCTCGCGCTCACAGGCGAGCCTTCGGGAGGTTGTCTGTCGTCCTGACTCATCGACATCGATCTGTTGTAGTTGGGTTGAAATAATCCATTCTCACGGACCTATTGTACTCACCTGTCAATTAAGAAAATGCTAATGACCAATGATCAGCTCGACGACTCTGCAACCTGATTACGAGATACAGACATGTGGAAAGGTTGTTGTTGCGCCATCGGGTTCCTACACAAGAACTGGTGCCCATCCCTCGAGATATATCCTTGCTTTAGCTGAGGCCCGTTCGCACTCGACGGTGCATGGAAAAGTGGAAGGGTGCAATACGAAGGCGCGGCGGGCTTTTCTCCCGATGCAGCATGCTCAGATCCTGCCGAGATTGTCACCCCATGGATAACCCAGATCAGGCGGTCGCACTTACCGGCACACATTGAGTCACTGGAAACATAATAAGAATAAGAAAAACACGATCGATTGACATATGTAATCTGACTAACCACTTTGCAAAGTAACCTTGCTCTTCGCGTGAATACGGATCCTTGAACCCTGTAGAGCAATAAGACATGGGAGCAAGGAGCGCATCAAGATCGACTCACCGCTGCGCTTCCAGAACAAGCTATGTGTCAAAAAGTCCTTGGGTCGGTCTGGGTCGGGCCGCATCTTCTTCGAAATATGTTGTAGGTCGTTATGCCCTCGACACTCGGCAGGGTTTTTGGATCTGCAATAGTCGACGTGCACGTGCCGACCGAGCTCTTGGCACACCTGGCTGCACATCATTGGCGCTCCTTCGTCGTTCGTCGAAAACCGTCTCCCTCCGACCTCGAGGCCTTCGTCGTCCGAGCCGTCGACGGACCATCTCACGTTGGACATGGAGCCGTGGCTCGTCTCGTGTTCTTGCTGAGAGTGGCCTGTTTAAACAAAAACTAGTCAACCTTCACGATCTGAGCTTCAACAATCAGGATATACCCAAGGGGAGCGTGCAATAATACTGGCAACTCGCACACCTGTGCATGCGTCAGCCAGGGAAGTATGAGCCACAGACTCTACTAACCTTGCTTGGCAGTAGTGGACGATGTCAGGCTCCAAACTATGATCGTGAGACCCTTCGTGCTGCAACTGGCCAGCAGGGATGGACCTGACACATTTAAGTCGTTTCGCAACTAATTATTCATCGTTAGAAGGTAGACTCGGACTCGGTGCTTTCCAAAAGAAAAAGTTACCTTGTGAATACTATACCCGTGCATACCATCTTTTCAGTGTCTGAAACCGGTGTGAGTGGGCGTGGAACGTACCCTTGTGTACTGGAATGTTTCATGTCTTCCTCTGAATGTTTCTTCAATTGACTCGGGGGCCGTGTCGATTTGGCATACACCCGGAGCGGTACATCGCTGGGAGCAAGCATGTGGTTCCCTATGCAAACAGGTTCGTTCTGGAGCAGAAAGATAGTGCGGAATCACGTACCCACAAAGATGAACTGCGTCTGCCTCCAACGCATGTAAATGATTGGAACTGGAGCAAAGCCGCTTGCAGAGCTGGCAAGGTATGGGGCAATATTGTGTGTCACACTGATGACCTCCGTGCTCGACGTCACTGAAGACATCAGAGATGAAATGATATTGACGGTGCTTGTGACCACACTTACACTGAGATCCCGCATCTCCCTTTACACGTATATTTGGATCCGTCAAGCAACATCACAGAACAGAGGTCGCAAGGCTAGAAATGCAAAAAATATAACGCATAATATTCAGAAAGGCAATGCGTGACAGTTACCTCGCCGCATGCGTGCGTGGCCGCCGCGCATACGTGGTCATCTTCTTCATGGTCCGAGACCTTGGAACTATAAGTAATGGGAGGACTGAGAGATCAAGCGTGAGGATACTTTGGCGCATGCTTCGAGACATCCGTTCTTGCCCCTAAGCTTACACGGCGCACCACATAAGTGGAGGTTGACGGAGCACCTGGGCGGATGGTGACGCTCAGAGTACAACGGATTCGATGGAATATCTACTTACACGTGCTTTCCAGAGTGTCCAGCTCTGCGAAGAAAAAATCATGATCGTTCTTCGGTTATAAAATCGACGCACTTACGTCACGGTGCATTGCTTTCCTTCGATTTCACCCACCTCTGCACAATACTCGCAAGACTGCGTGCAGTTATGCGTAGTCTTACAGTCATGCGGCCCCTCGTGCAGTCGATTCTGAATACACAACAACTGACAAGACTCACACTGCGCTCGGCAAAGTTGTACGGTGCTCTTTAAGTCGATCACCGCGCTCTCGAGCGTTCTCTGAAGTTCCATCACGCTCGCATGGCCAGCCTGGAAGCGCGTCACGTTGGACTTGACCCAGGCTCGGACGTGATTGATACGCATTTCTGCCAGATCTTCCAGGTACCGAGCGAGCTCCTCTGCCCACTGGGTATCGGGAACAAGCTGGCGGGAATCAAACTCGTCCCATTCTGCGAGCAACTTATCCAATACTTCCTCATGCGTATTCGGTTCAGAGTGTTCGGCATTAGGAACGAAGAAGCGCGCGTCGGTATCCGGAGAGTCTATTGGGATATCTGTGTCTATGTTCTGAGTGAAGTAGAAATGCTATGAGGAGCCGTCCACTGCGAAAAAGGATTGTATCATACCTTCAGCAACTCCGTTTCGGGCTCTACGGCTTGCATGCCGAAAGCTAGAGCAATAGGCAAGACATCCAGTAACAGCTGTGCACGATGCGAGGCCATAGTCTCTAAAGTGAAAGAGTCAACAACCAAACCAAACCGGACAGTATGACCGCACGAGAAAGTGCCCCCCAGTCATTCGCCTGGAAAACATTTAATATTACGCACACACTAGCCCCGCAACGAGAAGTCGAACCTTGAGCTTCGCCATCAGCGTCTTCATTAAATGTAAAAACTCTCCCGCCGCCTTGTGTGTCACGGCTTGCCGATCAAGGCGCCTTTTCAGCGTTGGGAATAATTTGTAAAATTCCCTCGACTCGATAACCGGCCTGTTCCATAGACATAATCGTACCATCTTCCCAAAGAAAGGGCCTTACCAGGGAATGATGTCGAGCTTGCCACCATGAAGCCGGGATATAAAATTGGCGTCCTGCTCTTCTGCCACTATCTGCTGAAACTTGAGCGAGAACCTAAGACGGGCATCTGTTATAGTTCGAGCAGAAGCAATGGGCCTAAAGTACTTACTCTCGTGCAATCTCTGCCTTGTCTGAGTCGACGACATCTTTAATGATGATCACCAGGGTGGACTGGAAAAGTCCAGGGTTCGCAACAGGGTCCAGGACCGTCGAGCTGGACTGGAATGATTGGAATAGCCCAGTGATATCGCGGCTAAGAGCAAAGTTATTGCGGAAAAGGACCTAGTACACCGGGATTAAGAGCCCTCTCCGAATATTGATAGGCGTAACACGCACTAGATTGGAGATCGCAGTGTTAAAGAGAACCAGAAGAGTGTCTTCCTGGGCCGAGCGTTCTATGCTGTGAACACCTGTGGAAATGTCAGAGCCGTATAGCGCCGTGAGAGGGTTCACTGGAACCATCGACGTACCTTCAAAGTCAAGTGCGACAATTAACGCTTCTTCAGTTGGTGTCACAGACATCCAAACACCTTCGGTAGTTCGCATTGCTGACCCAGCGAAAGACGTGTCAACGAGGTGGTTGAGAGTGAAGCTTTTCCCGACAGATTGCTCTCCCATAGAGGACACGACTCGGACAGGCTACGGGAAGGCTAGTGTGAACTCGCGAGGTAGTCATACACAAGTGAACCTCATACCTTGTCTGCCATGTAGGACTGGAATATGGACTCGTACCACCCAAACGATATCGAATTGACAATATGATTGATCTCGGCACCAAGAAGTGACTTCTCGACTTCGATGGAGTAGATACCATCCTTCAGCGGAACGAATCGATTATCTCTAGCAAGTGCCAGATGGATAGGAATCAGGCAGAGGATGTCAACGATCCATTCTCCGACCTTGAAGAGGGAAGTGTTCTCCCACTCCACGTCGGGAGAGAAGTCAGCGACAAAACTGTCGAACGTCGTCGCAGAAACATGCAGGGTACTCAGCCTATCACCAACTGGCTTCTTTGACGTTCTTTCAAACGACTCGATCATATCGGCAAAGTGAGCTTGATAGCGATTATGATCCCGGTCAGTGATGAAAAGAAAAGAGCGACGGCAACGACCACTGGAAGAGATAGTAGTGCGCTGGACCGCTGGGAGAACAGGAAAGCGCGTCCATACTTCCGCATGACATTCCATGACACAGTTATGTGCCGTGAGATGCGCGTCTCTCAACAAGGCGCCCTGGCTGTCCTTCTCCCTAAACATGAATTCGGTAACCTTTCGTGTAATATCGAGAGCAATAGAGCTGCAAGTGTGGGTCGACAAATCCAGCTTCAGAAGGTGCACGATACTTCTGCGGACGAGCGAACTGATGGCAAGGTCACTATTACCTGCCCAATCCGTGACAGGGAGTGAAACACCATCGGTAGATCCAAAGGTGCTCCAATGGTAGGCGACTATACTAGTCGATGTCCCGTCCGAGGTAGCGACCAAGAAGCAAGAGCCGTCTGGAGAAGAATGGACTGTAATCGGCACGTGACGGAGGTCCAGTGAGGCTGGTCTGCGAAATCGTCAGGAACGTATCTGGAGTGGGGTTCACAGAGGACATACCGAAATTGCATGGTGGTAAGTGAGAAAACACGGGCAGTAGCTTGTGAGTCAACAAGCAAAAGTTCCTCGCTTCCAGATGTAAAACAAGCTTTTTTGATCGTCGTCCCTTCACTATACCATGAGCCCAGGGTGATGGTGCTACCAGAAGCAGTAAATCCTCTGCTGTCGTCGTGAACAAAGACGTGCAGCTGTAACTTGAAGGACTTCAGTATCACCCTGACATTCGATTCTAGGTTCCATACCTTCTCGCTGGAAATCACAGCAAGCATAGCTTGAGATTCGTCGAACGCCAATAGAAACTCTTCGCCAATCTTATCTCGATGAAGCATCTTGCCACGCTCCCGTCCGATGGAGTTCTCGATGCTGTTTAGGTGATCCAAGTGAAGATACAGGTTCCCATTGCTGCCGATCAATACTAGAAGCAGTCTATCCCCTTCAAGGAGTTGCGAGTGGCTGGAAACCCATGAGTGGTCGCAAAGAAGCGTGGTAAAGAAACTTTAATCTCACCACACCGAGAAACCCAATGGTAACTGGAACGAGTACGATTCCTTGAAACGCGGATTCGGTACCTTGGTTGAATCGAGCTGAAGTTCGTGCTGGTCCTGCGCCGTCAGGTGCATGAGATGAATCGTAAACAATAACGAAGCCTCTTTCAATGTCTCTCGATGACCGTTAATGACGTAGCTCTGTGGACCTGTAACATGGTTAACCAAGAAAAGAAAAAGACCAGAAGTGGACGTGCGTTTGTCATGGCGATAACTGAAGTCCTTGCATGGTACAATAGACTTGAGATGTAGAGTATACCTAAGGTTCGATTAATTAGGGGCTCATTGTCAACCACTGAAAAAGGCTCACAGAGAATCACACGACTCCGATAGAGAGTTTATCATCCGAATTAAAGAACGATCCACTTCACGGATATCTTGTTCACTGCGTCGCTCCCCGTCTGCTTTCAATTGCTCTTCAGTATCCTCCAATTGTATGCGACGAACAGAAGCGAGAAGAGTTCGACAGAGCCTGTCTACAGCGTTCCCGAGGTATTTCTGGGCCTGACCATTTGCGGCCCTAATTACTTCTTGCGGCACGGGTACGGTGGACGAGAGACTCGCGAGGTCTGCGATGAAGTCCGGGTCGCTAATAAGAGAAGATTCGTTGGCACCTTCCCTGAGCATCCTTTCAGCACTTCGTGTCTCCACTGGCGTTGGCTTGGGTGGTTGGTCAGCTGGTGTTGCGATCTCGTGAAGAATAGATGCCAAAGTAGATTGTAGCTGCCGCTTGGTATCCTTGAGAACCGATTGAACGAGTGCGTTCAGATGAGTCTCAGATCTGTTGACAAGGTTTCGAGATAAATAGAGTATGAGAAGGATCTTTTCCTTCGATTTTCGAAAACCTTCTTCGACGATATTCTTGCAATTAACTCGGCGAAGTTCGTCAGTGAAACTCTCCGCAATGCGCGGATGGATTGCTGTTAGATTAGAATAATAGTCTGGGGGATGTCGGCGACACGAACACAGAACCACCGACACAATAACTCACCGTTCAGTCTCGATTCTTCGTCCCGGGTAAGCGCTGGGACGGCGGCAAAGCACTGGCTACGATTGAGGGCGCTGTCAACCTTCACGTGAGAAATACGCTGGACAGAGAAATAACAACACACGGGTAGCGAGAAAATACAGCATTGACAACTGCAAATCGGACGCTTGATTCCATCTGTTCCTTAGCCGTGCTCAACTCATCCAAAGCCTTCTTTTTCTGAATTCCCACTTCTTTCTGACACGCCGATTTAATGGCATTGACCTCCTTCACCCAGACATCACACACATCAGAGAAACGCTTGCCAAGTCCCAGCCGGACGAGATTGTTGAGTGATTTGGTGCCAATAGTCTCTGATATTTGCAGACGCTCTTTCAATCTTCAACCGGTTAATATATATATATATAACATATGATATCAAGGGCTTACAAGGCATCTTGGAACAGGACCGAGCTGATCTTGTGGGAGTTGTAAGTCTTAATGGAGTGTTTCACAGGCACATATTTTGTGGTCATAAAACCTTGTCGCACTTCGCCAAATAGTAGGCGTGGCTGGAGTAACCCAGGGTCCATATCACAGTCCGGGTGTATTTCGGTGGCGACTAGCACATCGGAAGCACACTGGAAAGTTGGGGATTCTGTCAGTACACATATAAACGATGAAAGCGTCACAGACCTCAAATCCTTGGCGTACTGATACGCCTTCTTCTTGTTCCTTCGTTTTCGCGACTTCAAAAGTGAACAACCGATCGGTATCATCTTCATCGGATTCAGAAAGTCGGTCATCACTGGTTGAATCGCTCCAAATCATGGTCTTCGCATAATCTTCGGAGATCAAGGCTATGACTTGATCACAAATTTTTGAGAGGTACCTGAGAAGGAGCGGGTCAATAAATGTTCGTGGTACACCGCGTTACAAGAGCTTACCTCATGAAGGTAACCCGATTTCGACGGACAGGTGGAGAAGCATCGTCGTCCCACGTTGACTCTTCCGGCCAGTAGATGACATACATCTTTTTCACCTCACTGACCAAGTCCGAGGCACGGAAGACGTATAGGCCAGAACGAAGAGCTGGTCTTTCGGTCTTTGCCTCCGGAAGAACGATTAACTTGGCTGCACTGTCGAAACGTCAGTGACAGCAACCAAATCGTGAGTTGGACGACGACATACATGGCGTCGTCAATGACACCTGCGGATTGCAGAAAGCGAACAATCTCCCCCTTGCTACCGTAAATCCCAATGGGTTTGACTTGGAATTTGTCGAGAACTTTGAAATCGACTTTTGTCAAGGACATGTAAGCACCGGGAGAGATCTCGTTCAGAAAACGCCTGAGAGAGTCTTGAGCAATGATGATCTTATCGACTTTGAAAATGTAAGAGCCAATCCGAACTGGTATGGCAGCGCGCCGTCTTACCTAGACCACTAGTGCCACGCTCGCTGATCAAGTCGAGAATACGGTACATCCCCGGAATAGAGGAACAAAGGTCTTCTTGGTAGTGGGATTGTTCTGTGGTTTCAAGTTCGATCTACAGGCAAAACATTATGAGTGAAATCTCAGACTTACTAGAGCCATACCAGCACTTACCTCCTCCGGCTGCAGTTCATCGACATCCAAGGACTCGGTGGAATCATCGATATCACCTTCATCAGTGTCGTCGTCGAGATCGAGATTCAGGTACGGTGGATCAGAAGACTCCGATTGCCACTCCTCTAACGCAGATTTAGAGTCGTCCTGAGGACTGTTTTCGCCTCCATAGCTGCCCGGAGGCATGACTGGACTTTCTGCACTGACCGAGGTCAAGTCGTCATCGTTGTCAGAATTGCCCGCCTCTACAATGAGGGACATGATCGTGGATTCGAATGCAAGAAATTGGCGCGGGAGGACGGGCACAAGGTGACGGGGATTGTGTAGCCTGAGAAAGGAGACGATGCCGGAGGGCTACTGATATACCAGCGCTTGTGTGGGTCCACTTGTTGGCCCTGCCTCGCCATGGGGACTGCAACCTGTCGCGCATTCCCGAAAATAATGATGGACGCAAAGTTGACACCAAGTTCGCACAAGGAAGTTTGAAGGGTGCTGTGCCGATGAACCTTGATAGCATGCCAAGAATTACACAGCAAGTTGAAGACCGGGCCCAGACTACTGCGGCTGGCAGCGGTCAAGTGCTACCAGTCACTGGCAATCGGTACTTCGATATGAGCTCGTCGAGGTTAGAATCCTGTCGCACTATCGCCGGGATCGTACCGGCCTTGACTACCAGCCTTTGAACTCCCCAAGGCCCTCGTCAGAGGCTGCATCCATGCGCTGACTTCAAGTTCAGCGTGGGAAGCCAGGCGATTGGCCGAACGCAGTCGAACTTCCATGACATGCTGAAATTGCGGTGGAAGGGTGGCCCCGGAGAAGTTGTAGCAGATAGCCTGGACTAGACTCCGCCGATGGCCCGAATCGTTCCTAATTTATTGGTCATGTGGGGCCTTTCCACCACCGACCACACCCGCGCTATCATCCGTTCGGTGTACTGGCACCCGCAGGTCTGATCAAAGGCGACCGTTTATCACACAAGAATGGCCAGCTGTGGACATTACCCTCAGCTCAACTATGGATCCGGAGCGAAGTGGATCAAAAACCTGACTCAGAACCGACTCTCAACCTTCCTCGGTGGTCATTTCGAAAACGTCAATCTCTCTTCTGTGCTCTTTATACACAGACTCGATGGTCCCAAGCACGTCGACCTGCAAGTCTGGAGTGCACCCGGGCTGTCGAAACCCCTCTACGAAGAAGCCATCCAACAGACCTTCAGACCTGCAAAGAAGGGTGACTCGTTTGGGCCGTCTTGTAGGCTTTTACTACTGCTAGCGTGTGTGGTCCGTGTCTGACACTGTCAATGACCAGGGGTACGGCCCTACCATTATGACAGATCATCGCTGACCCTACTCGACTTTTCAGACGAATCATTGGTGGAAAGTGAGACTTACAATACCATCTGATTGGAGTCAATACGAACGCGTCCAGCGTGCGTCGATTTTCACCATCTCGGCGAAATCGAGCTGATCAGCTGGCAGTCGAGTTTGATCCTGGTTGTGAAGCCATGATATTCACTCCAGATGGTTTGCCGTTGCAAGGTAGGAATTGACAATCCGTTCATCGCTGAATCTATTCATAAAACACCGTCAGGGATCACTGGTGGCTACGGTGGCGACCGCCGTGTTGAGCATATAATCCCTCGCGAAGCTGTCGAACGTGGTACCTACGAAGTAGTCATCGAGTCTAGCTGCAACGGCATGTTTGGAGTGCCATGGAACGGTGATACTATCGCACCCCCGGATGTGAGGACATGCACTTGATCCCCTGATTGGCACTTATCTGTCGAACCCAGCCAAACAAATACTTCAACTTGGCATCTGCTGACATCGTGGTGCCCAACCAAGACGCATGTACGCGCATAGCCCCCGTTCTCTGGATTCGTACCGATCATATGTTTTCAGGGCACCTTATGTGGGACTTCACCACATTAAAAGAGATCGTCGAAACGTTACCAGGCAACAGCCCGCTACAAAACAAGGCGCTAGTGATTGCAAACGAAATTATGAACGCTTTCAAGACGGGTGACTCAGAAAACATCAAACAGATGCGAGAGATCGCGGAAGGTGTCTTCGGAAAAGGTTGGCAGGCCAAGGGGGCCGACATCTACAAAGAGGGTCCAAGAAAGGCTCAGATCGTTGGCATCTCGTATTGCCACATCGTACGATAATGAACTTACTTCGAGAACATCCGCTGATGTATCTCACAGGATACGGCTTGGTTGTGGCCATACCGGGTCACACAACAGAAGACTGCGAGATCTTGGTCAACTCAGGTTGATCTTATGGAACGATACCCGGAACACAGATTCGCTTGCTCACAAGCCCAACAATTCAAGTGGTTGGAACAGGTATGCTTCCTAACTTGCATATGAGCATGACGAGCTTAGAACCCAATGCAGCAATATCCACCCCTCTTTGAGAAGATTCGTGAAAAGGTCGTATCTGGACAGTTTCATCCCATCGGTGGCGCTTGGATTGAGAATGATGGAAACATGCCATCTGGCGAGGCCCTTGTTCGGCAGTTTCTGTACGGGCAGCGATACTTTGAGTCTCGGTTCGGCCAGCGATGCGAGACTGCCTGGCTACCAGATTCATTTGGGTTGACCGCCGCATACCCTCAACTGATCAGAGATTCAGGGATGAAGTACTTCTTCACCCAAAAGCTTTCTTGGTACGTGTGCCTCTCAGTGTGTGCTAAAGTACTTGTCATAATTGTTCGCTCCGCCAGGAACAACATGTACGTCATTCAATTCACCGAATCTCGTTGGCAACGAACTGTGGCGTGCACAGCAATGTCTTTCCTCACTCAACTTTCAATTGGGTGGGCATCGATGGTAGTCAAGTCTTATGTCACATGACCCCAGTTGGTGAGAGTTACTGCTACATAACCTCGAATGGATGTGATGATATAAACACCTGGTAGATACCTACACTGCCCAAGCATCCGTTGGCGATGTGAATAAAGGCATTTCAAACCACAAGGTCAGCTGTATTTCACTAGCGACTACTCTGCTGAACAACAACAGAATCTTGAATCGAATGACTCCGCCCTTCTCGTCTTCGGGAATGGTGATGGCGGTGGAGGCGCACTCCCCAAAATGCTTGAGAATGTGCGTTCGAGGCAAGGCCACTGCTGTGTGTGTGTTTGATACTCTGATAGCTTCGCCGAATTCGAGCAACAAACAACAACCACCGCGACCTCCCCTCGGTGACCATGGGTAGCACTGTGGAGCAGTTCTTTGAAGACATAGAACGAGAATCAAAAGAAGGAAAAACACTTCCGGTCTGGTACGTGGTCCTAACCCCTTTGTGGCACCTTACTCATTTGTGGAAGGCGTGGGGAGTTGTACCTCGAGGTATGCTGTTATCATCTTTTTTACCTCATACCTTGAAACCGTCTTATCGTTTTATCAGTTCCATCGCGGCACGTATACCTCCCACAGTAAGTGAGGATACCAACTTTGTCTGAGCAGCTTGATCACGTTGGATTATCCAGGTTCCATCAAAAAGGGCAACAGGAAAAGTGAGATCCTGTTACGGGACGTCGAGGTATGCCAAATGGGTTTCACTCCCTACACTCGAATTGAACTGGCCTACGAAGTACCTCGCAACTCTTGCAACGCTATTTGGATCCGAACGGAAGACATATGTGTACCCCAAGGCGACGATTGACGATTGTTGGGAGAAAGTGCTCTTGAACCAATGTTAGTGCAATTGATTTCGTTCGTTATTTGTGCTAATTACCTGGACAGTCCATGATGGTATGTTTGACGTAAAGACAGGCTGTTGTGGGTGAGCTAACCATTCTGACCCTAGTTCTTCCTGGGTCCGCTATGTAAGCCCCCGTAGAGGAGAGAAAAGGCCAGACTAATCATTTGACAGCGGCATGGTGTACGATGATGCCGAACAGTTGTATTCTGAAGTGCGCAAAGACTGCAATGCAATTCTCGAAAATGCGCTGGGTATCCTTCTCTCCGGCTCTGTCTCACTATCCGAGAGCTCCTTGATTTCCAAGCCATTCAACATTATAGCAGTAAACACCACGCCATTCGCTCGCCGCGACATCATCAAGATACCACTGCATGGAGTCGGCCAGAACTTACTTCCGAAGCCTTCACAGTTGAGCATTGACGGAAAATACGGCTATGTACTATTCGAGTCTCAAGAGAATGAGGCAGTTGCTAAGCCAGCTGCTGTGTCCATTGAACATGAACCCGTAACTGGTAAGCGTACTGTGGCCCATCCCGTTCTCGCCTATTGAATCATGAACACACCCAAGCATTCACCAATAGTTCCGAGCACTTCATTCTGGCGGGCTCAAGTGTGCAACTCACTGTTTCACAGGGACGCATTACCAGTCTGTACGATGTGAAACTCAAACGGGAGCTCCTCCTTCAAGGCAGCACTGGGGGGCTGGTAATTTTCGAGGATCGACCCAATTACTGGGATGCATGGGGTGCGTTATTAAATGTGACCTTGCCCGCACCCTCCTTGAGCATTTTCTTGTACAAAGACGTCGAGATCCACCATCTTGAAACCCCGACACCCCTCGAGTTTTCCGGCGTGCGTGTCATTGCTGGGGGGCCCTTCAGGGCTTCCGTTCAAACACAAGTCAAGTATGGAAAGAGTACGATTGACGTCACTGTTAGTATCTATACCAACTAGTTCATTCCTCTAGCTGATGTTTGGTAGATCTCTCTGGATTCGTTCCCGAGTAAGCCACCACTCACATATAGACCTTAAGTACGAATGTCATCTGTCTCCTAGCCACCAGAAAGCAGAATTCTCGGCCACTCTTCACCTTTGATGTCGAGGTAGATTGGCACGAAAGGCACAAAATCTTGAAATGTGAGTACTTGTCTGTCGCACTTTCGCGGTTCTCGATGACATTAACGATATATAGTCGAGTTACCGCTTGACATTAACAACACTGTCGCCACGTACGAATCTCAATTCGGGTGGGTCCAGCGACCGACGCACAAGAACACGACACTTGATGCAGCCAAATTCGAAGTCTGTGGTCACAAGGCATGGTCCGATCGGTTCGCATGTTGCCACTTCTGATGGTATATCCTAGTTTGCCGATCTCAGCGAGTACGGGTATGGTGTCGCGATCTTGTCCGAGTCCAAGTATGGGTATTCGTGCGAAGGAAACGTTCTCCGTCTCTCTCTTTTGCGGGCAGCCACTGCTCCCGATGCTGAACAGGACCAAGGCAGGTAGCTTTTCGCACCGCAACTATGCTCACACATTCTCATACACATGCAGGCAAACATGAATTCTCTTGGGCAGTCTTGCCCCACGTGGGTTCCTTCCTGGAGTCCGACGTGCCGAGGGCCGCCTATGTTTTCAATTCCCCGCTTTATCGTGAGTGAAGACGTTTTGTGACTGCTTGCATTTCACACATCCATTACACATTTATAGTGAGGGCCGTCCCTCAGAGCGTCGATCTCCAACCGATCGTCAGCAGAGCACCATTTTGGCTGGACGGTTCACCCAACGTCTTCCTTGAAACGATCAAACGGGGTGAAGACGACGAGTTCGAATCACAGGGCGCACATAAGACAGTCGTGCTGAGGTTGTACGAAGCATACGGTGGCCACGGACGAGTCCAGCTCCGGGTCTCTCCGCGCGTCCATGTGGTTAGCGCCTCTCTGACGAATCTACTGGAGGACCAGAAGACAGTGTTATCATATGTGCCTGACGTTGACATTGGCGCCGATGACGCTAGTCCCCCTGCCACCGCCACTACGAGATCCCGAGCAGACTTGGATTTCCGTGGGTTCGAAGTCAAGACGGTCAAATTGGTAATTGCGGGTGCTAGCTGGGCCGCCGGTGCTGGTGGCGTTGAGTCAGATGGTGCCAGGTGCGATGTTCGTTTGTGCTTCTGTGTTTTCCCCTCTGCCAAGGGCAGCGTGCGGATGGTGCTAGTATATGTATCTTGACGTGCGAACTTTACCCTTTCAGGTCGTCACCGTCCAAGAGCGATAGCTGGGTGAGTGTTGGGGAAGAATGAACGGCATATGATCCCCTGTTTCGCATTGTACCACTACCTGTGTAAGAAAACCAATGTGTGTCTGTGTGTGTCTGTACGTGTCTTGTTGTACGAGTGTTACTGCTGGTCAACGTGTATGTGTAGCTCACGTGGTTGTAAGCCTCCGTTTCCGATGCTGCTAGTAGCGTTGAGCGCATTCCGCCGTAAGGGCGCCGTTCCTGGGGACACATGGTTCAAATGTTCATGGGTTGTGCCACTGTGCCATGCATACGCCAAGCCAGACTTATCGAATCTGTGACACACCCTGATTTACACACGAAGTTTCCGAGTAGTTCCGGTGGATTCCCCGCCGCGTCGCTGCGTTCCGGCCGGCTACGACTTGCCACATGAAGTTTACATATAGGCCCGCATTCAAATATTCACCAACGAACACCGCTGGCCCGGGGCCGTACTACGGTACAACCTAACCTCAGCTCCGGCAGCCTGCGAGAAAAGAAGTAGTGGTTTGCATGGTGAAAAGCCACGTATAGCTCAGATGGTCACGGGAGAAACGTTTTTCTCACGAGGGTCGGTTTTGCCTGCCAGCTGCCAGTTGTCGTGTGCACTCCAGCCAAGTGAATGAGCCAAGTAAGTGCGCTATTGGGGAGAAAATCAACCAAACAAACTGACGTGCAGGGAGGCGCAGCTGAAGGAGCTGATTGGGGAGACCCACATGGCGACCTGTCCAGTTCTGTCATACTACGGGCTTTTTATCCTTTTAGGTTCTGCCCTCGGAACTCGCAGCCGGTGGGGCACATGGGGTTCGTTTGACATGACACGACCTAGGAGCCAACCCCACACTGGATGAACGGGGAGAACCCGTTGGGAAAGTAATGCTGGCGTGACCACGATGTTTTCTAAATTCGGGTTAGCTAGCAAAGCGCCTACGGGCGGCTAGTAGCATGCCATAGCCGGTTGGTTGAACCTAAAGATGCCATATGTTGGGCAGTGGGGCAACTGCCTGCAGGGAGATATTTCCCCAAATAATACTTACCCCCGGGTCGGGGAAGACCTTAGAGAGTGCGTAGACTGCCAGTGGTTGGTCTCATTGGAGATGTAGTGACTTCGATTCAAAATTCTCGAATCTCCTTGCCTAGAGCGGTTGTTGCTATGCCCATGCTCAAGCCGTCTCCGTACTCCGGGCCAGTGCAGTTGGTCCAGGCGCAACCGTGCTGTTTTGTTTCGTACGGGATGTCGAGACTCACCCAACTTTGACCCAATTGATATGTTCGCTTTTTGGGCGCGATTAAGGAACCCCCCCGGTCACCCTCGCAATCCGGCTCCTGGTATAGGGAGGACTATACAGCCTGAGTAGCTCAATCCTCGAGAAGCCGTAAGCCGCTCATATACTTTGCTAACCCACTGCCTTAGCCCATGCGCCTACTGAGTTGTGGACAACGATACTGTACAAGCGAATGCCGACGGGGCCCGCCTCTTCTATACTAGGATTAATGCCCGATCTGCTCGTATCGTTCTCTCTCCGCAGCCACCGCCCATTGCTAACTGGTTGGGCTAAGCATCTCACGCTGCTCGAACTAGGGTAGAGTCTTGTCCCCTTCAAGTTGTGGTTGCCGCTCATCGCACAGCCTTGGCGGCGGCGGCGACTACATAGGCAGGATACACTGACCCCGCCTGTCGCATTTTTTACTGAAGGATCGTCGTCCGCAATCTGTAAAAGGCGCGTTACATGTTCACTTTTAACGACTATCTGAGCTCTCCCTTGCAGCCAGACACCTTAGGAAGCGTCCGATGGGTTACTTCACGAATAGAAGGCTGCTGATGGAAGTTGCATTGGGTTCGTCCGGGTAACGAACACCAATCGTTGTGACTCCTTTATGGAGGAGTGGGCGTCCGTAAGAGTCCTCTATCTTCAATGAAAGAGGGCTATCGTGTTCAACCCCCCCCTCCTCTACGGTAGTCAAGATGATGGGTTTGTCTCTACCGTGGAGGCCGGCGTGGACGTTTATTTCGGAACGCGCATGTGGCTAAAAGATCTCGGCCCCTCATGTCGTTCGCATGCACCATGCGACCCTGTTGCATGCGTTACTCCCATTCAAGACCCTGTTTGTGTTTTTCGTCTCACACTCGAAGTGACTCAAAACGGCTGAATTGCTTTCCTAGTTGCCGGTGCCATCACTCTATCATCATGTCCACTTACAGCATGACGTCACAGTTGCACCGGTCGCTCCACCCGGTTGATATGACCAGCCGTTCCCCCGTTTTTCATTGCGACGATCGAACTGCCATTCAACAGCACTGGTGTTGGCAAGATGTCCACAATCTATTGTCCTTCGTCCGCGGATGGAACTAGTAATCCCGAAACATTGGATACTAGCAGCGGCGGCGGCGGCCATAACATGGAGTGCGAGGTCCTGCGGCGACGCTCTTCAAAGCTGTGTGTCATATGTCATTTCTTGGTTCCTGGGCTTTGTTTTTGGGGCCAGTTGTTCCTGAGGATGAGGTCATAGGTTAGAAGCACCACTGCTGTGCGCTTCTCTCCACGCCCGAACGCGCGTGAAAACGATTGCTGTAGGGTTTGAGTGATGTACAGCAGATCAGCCATGAGAAATGCGCGGGGCGCGATACAGGGTCTCTCCCTCGTGCTGTAGTACTACTTTCCTTGCCCAAGTGGTGGGCAATTTCATCCGTCCCCCATTTTCTGGCGTGACATGACAAGACCGTCAATCGGCGTGAGCGCGTGCGCGCGAGTCGCGGCAGGGTGTGGTCATGTGGCGTGGCTTTGACTCTCGACAGCAACTCTTCCAACGTTGCCGCCTGGTCTGAGACGGTCTGGACGATTATGTGAAACATCGCCGCGCTCCGAGTCCGAGGCACTTGGCGCCGGATTGCACGGCGGGTCACACTAATTAAATCAGTAAGTCCACTCTATTCCCAGAGGGGCTGTGGTGGCCATACGGTTATTTGATGCTGAACCATCTTTGACTCGCCAGCCACAGCGGGAATCAAGAGATCCAGCAGACAGGATCGCTCCGCATTTCTGTCGTATTCACAGGTGGCCTTGTGCTGCGGTCAAGCCGCGCTTCGGAACTGCGGTCATGTGTCGCTCGCTCGGAGAAATCACTGATCGATTAGCCCCGTCCTGAATTTGTGGCCAATGCCACGCACGTTCGGCTAATACAAAAGTGGGGCTCCAACCGGGCGGCGGAGGTACCCGAGCTCTTGTGATGGGTAACGGCACCACAGCCTAGAGTCCCTCCTGATTAGGCCAGCCCCCCGACAGTATTTAAACACGTTTCACCCAGGGCGCGTGCCAGCGACGCCTCTATCTCTGTCCGTTCGTTCGCTCTCCATTCGTCCGCAGCGGAAAAAAAAAAGGCATGGCGGACGTGACAGAGATCAAGCAGGCTGTGGGGGCATCTCACAGTGAGCGACACGAACACCATCATCCAAAGCTCGACACCCAAACGAGAGTTATTGCGTTCGTGGCCCTCTTCTTATCGCTCCCTTAGCCGCCTGTTGACTCTGGCACTCAATAGCAATGCGGATGCCAAATTGTCGAATCCACTGCGGGGCATACCTCACCAACAGCTCATGTCCGATGTCGAGGTCTTCGCCAAGGAGCGCGGGCTGACTCACATTCTCTCCGATCTGCAGAAAGGTGCTCTTCTTGCACAGGACCCTAATGGTACGTCCTATGAACCCCTTGGGTCCACACTGGACCTACTTGTTGCCCTCAGCGTACAACCGCCTGGACATCTTCACCGAGGAAGAAAGACAGGTCCTGAGTGACGAAGTGAATCACAAGTGGAAACAAACAGGAATGCTCTACTATGTGAGTCTCACCAACGTGGTCGCTTACCATAGGTGTAAACATTCGTTTTAGATGGTTGTCATGTCCTCATTGGCTGCTGCCGTACAAGGGATGGACGAGGCTGTGATTAATGGCGCTCAGATTATATACCCAGAACAGTTCGGAATTGGTGATCCATCATCCAGTAAGCATCCTGAATTATTTTACGTGCGAGGCCCCTAGTCATACATTATTCTCGACTAGAGCGGGATGGCTGGCTCGTGGGGGTCGTCAACTCCGCTCCGTATCTGTATGTCCCCGTTCTGTTCAGTTGATCACCATTTAACTGAATGTGGGTAGGTGTTGCGCAACCGTTTCCTGTTGGCTGACAGACCCTCTCAACCAATGGCTCGGCCGCAAGAAAACCATCTTCCTTACCTGCCTGATATCCTTCCTCACCTGCATCTGGTCCGGCCTCACTAACACATGGTGGCATCTCTTCATTGCACGGTTTTTCCTCGGATTCGGTATTGGTCCCAAGTCGGCCACTGTGCCGGTATACGCTGCAGAGTGTTCACCAGCACCAATTCGCGGAGCGCTCGTCATGATGTGGCAGATGTGGACCGCTTTTGGTATCTGCCTTGGTGACCTGATCGATCTGGTGTTTTATTTCATTCCCGACACGCATGGTGTTAGAGGTTTGAACTGGCGGTTGATGCTTGGATCGGCTGGCATTCCTGGTTTGCTTGTTTGTTTTCAGGTTCTATTTGCGCCAGAGTCGCCTCGTTGGCTAATCAGCAAGGGCCGTTACAATGATGCATTCGTTGAACTATGTCGTCTTCGTTTCTCCCCGATTCAGGCTGCGAGGGATCTCTACTACATTCACATCCTACTGGAGGCCGAGAATGAGATGATGTGCGGCAGGAATCGTATCGTGGAAATGTTCACGATTCCTCGGAATCGGAACGCAGCACTTGCGAGCTGGATTGTCATGTTTGGTCAGCAATTTTGTGGTGTCAACGTCATTGGCGAGTATCTCCACTCTCCCGGGTAGTATGACGTGCTTAACAAACGAGAATAGCCTATTACTCCTCCAACATCTTTCTGAGCTCGGGTTTCACCAAACCTTCTGCGCTGGCTTCATCCCTCGGTTTTGGTGCATTGAACTGGTTGTTTGCACTTCCTGCCGTGTTCACCGTGGGTTTAAACGATAGATATCTTTCCCTCTCGTGTCCACTAACTGAACGTGGTATAGATTGACACGTTTGGTCGTCGAAATCTCTTGTTGCTCACGTTTCCATGCATGGCCATTTGTCTGCTCATCACAGGCTTCTCTTTCTCGGACACGTTTGAGCACGGTCGTGTTGCCGGGGTCTCTGTCGGGATATGTGAGCACCACTTCCGTTGGCATTTGCTTCAGCTCATGCTTGCGTGGCAGACCTCTTTGCGATCTTCTATTCGCCAGGAGAGGGCCCTGTTCCATTCACCTACTC
>JBBPLS010000110.1:0-64854 GCA_038089895.1 Boletellus ananas | reverse complement strand
CCTCACACTTGGGCCGACCTTCTCCCCATGGCGGAATTCGTGCACAATTCCGCAGTCCATTCCGTGACCAAGCAAACCCCTTTCTCACTAATGATGGGTTACGAACCATGGGCCTATCCCGCCATCGGACAAACATTCCTCCCTGCCCTGGAGGAACAGCTGACTGTTCTCAACAAAGCCCGAGATGAAGCGCAGCAGGCACATCAGGTGGTGCGACAGGCAATGACTGAAAGGGTCCGATCTTCTTACAAACCATGGAAAGTTGGAGACAAGGTGTGGCTGGACAACCACAACCTGAAGCTTCATTACGCCTCGCGAAAGCTAGCTCCTCGACGAGAAGGCCCCTTCGAGATCGTCCAAATAATCTCTCCAGTTGCTTACAAGCTTAAGCTTCCCCCCACATGGCAGATACATCCGGTGTTCCACACCAACTTGTTACAACCATATAAGGAAACACAGGAACACGGACCCAATTACCCAAACCCCCTGCCCGAGCATCTAGACGGAGAAGAACAATACAAGGTAGATCAGATTCTTGCTCATCGAGGTACCACAGCGCAAAGGCAGTACTTGATCCGATGGAAGGGTTACTCATCCGCTGAGAATACCTGGGAACCCGAACGCAATCTGACAGGTTCTCATGAACTCCTTCGAGCTTATAAGGCTGCACAGCCCAAAGAATTCCCCTCAGCAGGACGAAGAAGACAGAGAACATAGCAGAACCCCGCCCACTACTTAAAGTATCATGTTCTCGATTTCCCCTTTGCTGTTCACTTTTCTTCTCATCTTCTTCGTTTGTTTCTTCTGCCCCTTTTTGTTGATTCTTCTTTGTCTCTGGGACGCACACCGCCGCCTCCTCGCACTTCGGACTGGTGTCCGCTACGCTCTCACCCCGGCCCAAGTTGTTTATCGCCAACGCCAGACTCCTCCTGACGAGGATACCCCCGGTCAAGATCAACCCGTCCAACCTTTACTGGAGATCGACCGAGCATGAGCTTGGTGCTTCTCAGTAGAGTTCCCCGATCTTGACTACAACAACAATTCCGGGTGGGGCGCCACACGAGGAGACCCGTGGTGATTCCCCTTTTAACCACTTTAATATTCATCCTTTTTGGCAATTCATTGATTTTCTGTTGACCGATCTTCCCGCGTATCAACCCATCGGACGGCACCTTTGCGACGCTGTCATCCCTATGCATCCCCCTTCTCGTCCCTTGGATATTGGAGATATCCCACCACTGCGTCTTAATCGCCTCCCTCGTGCTACTCTGGTTAACTTTGTGCTTGACCTGCTTAGAGATCCCGCTTGCGCCTTTGCTTTAGAAGACACTGAGATCTTCCGTGGTTCGGCCTATCTCCCCATTGTCGTTCGCCTCGCTGGTTTCTACTTCATTACCCAACGAGCAGTTATTGATCTACTCCCTAATGCCACCTGGGCCACGGATAACAATCACAGGATCACCCTCGAGGTCGCCCTTTCCTCGCTCGCATCGGCAAGAGAGACGATCGGAGATTTCGCCCTACTATCGGGATTCCCTAGGGCGATTCGCCAACTCCCGAGAGAACTCATTCTCCCTCATTTGCGACTCCATCTCTCACTCCTCTCTCTCGACGAGCAACAATTCTATCACTTCCCCGATGCCCCCTTGCTCTCCCCAGAATGGACTCCTATGGGCGACACCGATCACGAACCAGAACTTTCCGTTGGATATTCGCCACGGCCAACCAGCCAGAGGATACCTACCCCTGAACACAACTTCGTCCCAATCCGTCCGGACACTCCGAGACCAGACCCCACAACCCCATCGAGACCCAGATAACCAATACCAGTCCCTCCTCCCCGACCCAAATCTATTAGAACTCTCTCCAGAGGACATAAACGTAGTGCGCGCATGGTTCTACCTGGCACTAGAGGCGATCCGGACCCAGTCAAACAACCCACAGCAGTATTGGGTCGACCAGATGATGGCATTGAGTGGCAGGATTCCTCCGATAGCCCTTCCCCCACTAGTTCTCCAACATCTAGAAGGCGGAGATCGGTATGTTTCGTATGCGGGTCCACAAATCATCATCGACCCGCATGTCGATCTTACAAATGCCCTTACTGCCACATTTCCGCTCCCGGGCATCCCCAATACGCTTGCCCTCAACACCTTTGCCCCAATTGTGGAAAGGCCGGACACTCCGCGCCTTTCTGTCCACGCACATCAGGGGATGATTTTCATGCCAGCGACAATGCCGGTGAGGGCTTGCACACCAGTGGGGATATTTTCTGAGTTGGTGCCTCCGATCTATGACGGGGGTATTGTTACAATCGTAGATGAGCACATCAAATCTCCTAATCTTTCGCCGATTGATTTTCCTCTTACTTCGACTTATTCTTTGATCACAGAGTTAGACAGCCTCTGGCTCGATGACTCGCCTATACCCGGCCTTCTATTCCACTCCACAGCCGGATAGGTTTCCTTTGGTTACCATGTTACTGCAGATCGCAGTTGTGCCACTATACTTTCCCACATTCCTCTTTGGGCGTGACACGACTTACACCTTCCATATTCAGCCTCGATTACACTTCCCCTATCTCACGGATGCTTACTCCTCCGATCGCTTTCGTCTGCGGTTGCGTGTCCCTTCCCCATTCACACTAGGTATCTCACGTCTACCCTAGAGCGTGTACAGCTATGCCTAGGTATTTATACACGCCCTGTACTTGTAGCTTCCCCAGTTAGTTCTGCGCAATACACACGTAGTTTCTACCTGTCCACGAGTCCTCGCGAGGATAGTGAGATCCCCTTCCCATCGACAGTCTTGCACCACTTGTTGAGTGTGTGCTCGACAGTTAGGTTCTACGCATTCGCGTAACACTCAGCAGAATACCATCCTCTCTTAGCTTGATTCTGGTCACTCCCTCCACTCCATTGCATCCAGTACTGATGTGGGCATTGCCACTATATCCAGGCTTCATTCCAAGGAGCATTCTAACCTCCAAAAGTCTATTGGAGGTCGTCCATCAAAGCTTTCCCCTACCAATATCTGCCATGCTTTTTACCTTATCTCATCTCAGAAGGCTGAGAATGCTGTCCAAGTGACCAAAACACTCTCAACCATCACCAAGCAGTCTCTCCATCCCAACATCATCTGCCTCCACCTGAAAAAATCTGGGATGAAAGCTGTAGTTAAGTCCAAATGCCCTCTACTCTCTACTAGGCATTGCAAAAATCACATGGACTTTGCCATTGCTCACAAGGATTGGACTATTGAGGACTGGAAGAAGGTTATATGATCTGATGAGACCAAAACAATTGCCTGGGCACAAATGGGCTTGGAAAAATCCAGGTGAGGGGCTTAGTGACAGGCTGGTACAAGGTACAGTCAAGTTTGATGGAGGTTCTGTGATGGTATGGGACTGTATGACTTGGCAGGGAGTTGGCTGTGCTGCCAAGATTGATGGTAGGATGGATGGAGACCTTTACCTTTAGATTTTGAAGGATGGGCTACTGAATACTCTACAGCATTATGGTCTTCATACTCCTGACATCATCTTTCACCAGGACCATGACCTCAAGCATACTTGCAAGAAGGTGAAGGTGTGGCTTGGGAAGCAGGATTTTGGAACTATGGTGTGGCCAGCACAGTCTCCTGACCTAAACCCCATTGAACATCTCTGGGGCTACCTCAAGAGGAGGCTAGCAGATCATGAACATCCTCCTAATGGAATTCATGAATTATGGGAGAGAGTTCAGATGGACTGGGAGGGAATACCACTGGAGGAGTGTCAGAAGTTAATTGAGAGCATGCCTAGGAGGGTTGAAGGAGTGATCAAGGCAAAAGGAGGCTATACAAAGTACTAATACCCATTCAATATCAAAGGGTACAAAACTGTTGCAATGGTATTGCTGTTTTGAAATGGGCATATCTCCACTGCCACTGGGCCAAATCACATGATTTATGGACGGCTGTGTAGCCAAGGGTTTGTACTATGCTTGGTCCCACCAAAGCTAAGCAACATTCCCATGCATTCTTGTGCTGTGCTTTGCACACCATGTCAGGGTTAAACATTGCAATGGTTTTGGAGGTCACTGTAATTAGATTGAGAGGCCACACTATGCTCAGTACAGTAGCAAATTTTCAGTCAACCAGCCTGACTGCCAAGCTCCTTGCCACAGAACAAAATCAAACAAAGTCAGCTAGTTTGTGAGTAGCAGCTTCCATTCAGGCCCTTACATCATGGGAAAGATAGGTGCATACACAGCCACTCGGTGATTTCCGTCCTCCAATATTCCCTCGGATATCACGATGGGACGGTGTGAACTTGAAGAAGCCTGATTCGTTCGTGCCCGTGGTGTTATGTGGTGAATGATGATGTTCCCACTATCTCCCGCGACGGACGCATGGTTCCAGGAACACGAAAGGCTCACCCTTCCTACGGTCTTGGAACCCATCTCGCCGCACTTCTCCATACCTCAATTGAATGACAAGCCACAGGACCCAGTCATCCAAACCATACAGTCATCAGCGACTCTGTATGCCACAACACGGCCGCGCAGCACGCCATCTCCCGCACCACCTCATCCCAATCTGTTTTCTGATACATTGGTGCACAGCTCCGAGCCCACACCCATTTCCTTGTGGAACGAAGCATCGCAACCTCACCCTCGAAATGTTGTGAGTTCTCATCCCCTTTATTACGGCTCGTGAAGTAATTTAGGGTATTGGACAGGATCGCTCTATGTCCTGGAATCCAAATCCTACTGTCGGCAGTCGAACATCGCCGTTCCTGGCAGAGCAACATTCCTGCCTCTGGAATTCTTTGCAGCATCGGTCAGTCGTTGGTGGTATGCTGCAGAAGCGGCTGAACGATCAAGGAATCGGTTGACAATGTTTCAGGGCCCAGCCTAGTATCCAAGCGAAATCTACGAATGTCGTTCGAACAACAGAACGCGATCTGTTCAATTCGCTCCACCTGGTTGTGCTGGGAACCTCATCGCCGTTATACACGTGGGACGCGCACTTGCATTCATTCGTCCCAGCAGAGTCTTCAGACCTGTTTGACTTGCCGGCGCACAATGGGATGTCACGGAGGTTAGTGATTACTTGAGGCATCCGTATCGCGTAGTAACAGACCTAAAGTACCTTGCAACGCTTCCTTGACTTGGGTACTCTTGTGCGTCGCTTAGATGAACTGGTCCGGGAGCTTCGTGGGAGGTGAGGATGTCGTTCACGCTCTATGTAGCTCAAAAATATGAAGTTTGAAATTTTGAGACGGCAGCCCATCAACACTACCGTGCACGCCTTCGCCCACAGTCTCTCATGCGTCCTAACATTCATCCGCAATCGTTTATCTTGCGGACCGCTTTCCTACGCCACAGGATTTTCGGGTGCCTGCTTTGCTACAGTGTGGCTCTACTACGCCGAACTAGAGCAGATTGTGATATCTCTGACTTCAATGTGCTCAAGGGTGCGTAACAGCTAGTTCAGTCGGTCCATGTGGTATCATTGTCCTAATTCCAAGCTAGAGTATGGATACGACTCCTGATCGTTTTTCCGGCATTCCGGACTCTCCAGCCAACCTGTTGTCATTTGTCTATGAAACGTTCGAAAAGCATGTAGAATGCCACTCCCCCCGCAATATCACAGCCATCATGGCGTACATCCTGACAGTCTCATCCAAGCCCTACATCCAGACACTCTGCCAGTCGTTGGCTTTCGGAGACGCCCGTCAGGTGCATGTTATCACTACCGAGAGAAATCGGTTCATGGACACCGCATTTCAACTTGAAGGTGGCGAGGCAGAGAGTTTTTGGCGCGGTGAGGGCAGTGTCGACCTAGACGGCCCATTTCCAGGATTCATCCCAGAAAACTTAGCGAGGATCCTTCCGGTAGCTCACAGATCGCTGAAGTTACTCGAGGCTGCCAAACCGGAGCACCCAATTTTTTCTCCAAAATCACCTTCAGAAGAGATCTCGTGGATATGGACAGAAGAAGGCATCGAGGGTCTGTGGAATGGGCTTGTAACCAACAATGGTCGTCTATTACGGGGAACAGGGACTTCCAATGCTCCCTCATCTGATTCACTAACTAAACAGTCACCAGACTCCGTTCATGGCCTAGTTTCAGAATTCAGAATTTTTGATTTGGAACCGGAATCCTTCTCACCCCAAGACCGCGACTCTCAAGCTGCCCTTAATACATTCATTGTCAAGTTTCCAAATACATTACCACACATCACTCCAACCCCACTCCTCTTATGCGAGGTTGTATTTACACCTCTCGAGGACCATGCTGCGTCCCTTTCCCGTGCACTCTTGGCAGTCTTTCTTGATCGGTCTTCTTCCCTTTGCATTGATGCGCACCTCGAATTACTTCGATCTCATATGTTACTCACTTCGCACTCGTTCAAATCACGGCTCACTACTGCGCTATTTTCCGACTCAGCGGATAGAACAAGTCACAGCGTGCAATTATACAATCTCCTGCGATATAAGTCAAAAGGTACATCGCCGGCAGACCACTCTCATGCAGGCCGCTGGCCCGTGGGATTGGCACCCCTCTTGGTGACCAGGGATTCCTGGCCTCCTGGTGGGTCTGAACTTAGCTTCCTTCTCCGCACCGTGATAGTCGACTCTCAGCAAATTAACACTTCGAACGTGGAGAGTACTTCTTCTGATTCGGACGGCGCTCGTCGAGTAATCGACGAAGCTGAATTTCGCCTAGGTTTCGCTATACGCGAGCTTAGTGGTGGAGGCCATGAACGATGGCTGGATCCTCTCTGTAAGCCTGTAGTTGGCTCGATTTAAAGTACACCTAATGTAAATTTATAGCTATTGAGTGCGTATGATCCACTCTGAGGTGCTACTCCACTCACGGACAACAGAGCTTTGGATTTTTTATATCTTGACTACAAAGTCCCACAACCACTGCAAGCGTTGATTCCAACAGCGGTCCTATCAAAATACCAAAGGATGTTTGCGTTCTTACTCCGCCTGACACGAGGTGAGTTAACTAGTGTCAGCATGCTACAAAGCTCATTTGCTATAGTCGAGTGTGCAATTCGCTCCGTTTTCCGCTTGACGCGCGCTACTGCGATTCCTCTATTCCCGACACTCTCCTCTTCTCGTGGCTTACTACTTCGCTTCCGATTTGCGGCGCACGCGTTTCTTGACGCTCTTTCCGCATATATATACGGTACAGCCATCGGTGGGAACTTTGATACCTTTCTCCTGCGCATTTCGGCTTGTCGAGAGGCTCCTGACGCACCAAGCGGCTTCAAGGATGTCTTTGCCTTTGCAGAGTGTCACTCGTCTGTTTTGAATGATATCCTCAGCGCTTGCCTCCTAAGGTCGTCCCAAAGAGCTGCTGGCGATCTTTTACGAGGGACGTTGGAAGTGATTCTCGAGTTCTGCGTCCTAGTGGGCGATCTGAAAGATGGGCGAACAGAAGAATATCTAGCATCGTCCGCGCTGGGCTCGCTTTACGTTTCTTTTCGTAAAAAGGCGTCTGCGCTGGTCAGTCGAACAGTGTTTACCAGCATGATCACTCCTGACTTGGCCTTCAGATGCGAGCGATGGAAACCATACTGGAAAAGTACGGAAAGAGTCGGGGCTCGGAAGGATTCCAAGTCGCACATCCGGAATGGGAGTCTCGGGAACCACCTGGTGGGGTGGATGCGCTTCGGCACCTGTTGACATGCCTGAACCAGAATGACTGGTGGATGAATTTTTGAGGGCCTATTGAAAAATGTGTTTGCAGGGACGTGATAATGATTGCATTGGTATGAGTAGTAGTGCAGTTTCCTTGCCCCTACAAATCTATAAGCATAGACTAAAACAAACATTCATTACGAATAACAAGAAGCATAATCAAGATCAGCTACATGGTTATGTCACAGAAATTGTCGAAAAAAAGGAAAAGATCATGCCTTGAAAGCTCCACCTAGGAGATCCGCATCGCGTACAGAAGGTGGGATTGGAGCCATATCTTTGGTGGTCCGTCTGCTCTCCCGAATCCATATTGCGCGTACTTCTTCCTCTCGCGGGTCCATACTGGTCGACGTCGTGTCCAATCCCAAGCCCCGCAATACCTCTTCAACACGAAGAGAATCGACCAACTTGACCTCTTGACTAGACGTAGCACTCTTGCTCGGCGATCCAAACGACGACGTCCGACTGACACTGCGGCGACCAGACTTTGAAGGAGAAAGAGTTGTCGGGCGAGGAGCGGACGAGGACACGATACCCGATGTTTCCAACACGCCAATGAGGTCGGAGAACTCGCTGCGGGAAACCGGTGTGAAGATCCCCTGTTCAGAGCGTTCTAGGATCGCGGTATAATAAGTGTAGAGCTGTTGGAGCTCAAGGATGCGGAGCTTGGAAGCCGTGCCCGTTCGTTTGGTGAGCGTCCTAAGAGGGGTGTTCGAAATAAGCGATAATGGAAGAGCAGCGTCCCTCCTCTTGGAGGCAAGGACGATTGCGAGCAGCACCAATCGCGATTGTAAACCAAGGCTCCGAACCTTTACCGCTGTCTCGCTGTTGCTGGATTGGGCTCCAGCGTGTGAAGTAGAAGGGTTGGGAAGAGTATTAGTGGAGGGTAGGTATGCCTTGAGTGCGGCCAAGATGTGGTTCGGTGTGACGGAGGGTAGAAGCGTCTCCAAGGGGTTCCCGGAAGGAGCGACGGAAGAGATTGCAAGGTCGATTGCACCTCGAAGGACGTCGAAAAGCATCCTCACGTCCCCAGTTTGGGAAGCAACTTTTTTCGAAAGCAAAGTCAAGGGCCCGGTGGGTAAAAACTTGTTCAGGCGCTCTAAGTTGTCCGCGCCAGACAATGGCGATAAACGCGCTTGTAAAACTTCGAGTAGTTGGGAGGCCGTGTACGCGCCGAAATGGAGGGTCAAGACGCTGGCTGTCTCGTCGTTGGACAGACTTGCGGAGACAGGGAGGGTATGGGTATTTGCTATGCCAATGATGCGGACAGAAGAGGAGTGCTTGCGAGCGAATGAAAATAGGGAAGGGAAGGCATGTGAAGATCTCGCAATGTGATCGAGTTCGTCAAGAATGAGGAGACTGTGAGAGGTGGGTCAGGATGCGTGGAACGATGCCGAAGGAAGCAGTACCATCTCCGCCGCTGTGAGGCCAGTATCTTGTCCAAGAGACGCTTCCCTTTTGGTTTGTTGGCTTTGGTCCTTTTGACCAACGTGGACGTGTCGATGTTTTCGCAGAGACAGTCCCAGAGATCGTCGACGCCGTTCAGACCCATGCAATTGACAGCCACTACCTTAAGATCCTGGCAATACTCAAACCCAGCTAAGACTGAGTTCACGAGTGCTGTCTTTCCGGATCCAGGAGTCCCTGAAATGAAGAGAGACGACTTGCACGGTTCGACGGTGCAGTTGTCCCGCTGAGCGGATGCGACGAAGCTTGTGATCACGTCGCGTTCGGTAGTCCTGCCAGCGATGGTAGTGGTGCCGTTGCATGTTGGCCTGAGCAGGGCGCGAACACGAGTGTGTATGGGGAGGAGGGCGACGGGGGGCGTTAGCGATGGTGCGGAAGAGGACATGACGGCTAACAACGCGTCAACAAAGCGCGCGCCCCGATCATAACGCGCTTCCCACGCCGGCGACCTGGTCACTGCTATCGCAATGCCACCGCCGCTCTGTTCGCCGTTGCCAACATGCCCCTGCTCACCACCGTGGTCGACGACAAGTCTCCCTTGATCAGCTATGACGAGACCTGGCTGTACGGCACATCCACGGATGACCCCTTGGCCTCCGAGTATGCCCTTCGGTATGCTACTGACATGCTTGCTCACTTCCTCGATAGTTATTATCTCGGCACATTTACAACAAATAATGTTACAGGTGGCTCGGCAACGTTCGACTTCAATGGCACTGCAGTCTGGATCTACGGTGCCAAGCGGGCAAATCACGGGAGCTACACAGTTCAGGTAGACGGCGCAACCTTCTCAAATTTGAACGGCAACGACGCGAGCAACACATTCCAGCAAATGCTTTTCAACACATCACTCAGCCAGGGGATGCATACCGTAAGGCTGACAAACACCGCGTCCAACAGTCTCTACGTGGACATCGACATGGTTATTTGGGCCTCCCCTCTCGCTCTCAGATACTCAGTCATGTGCAGATCGTATGGCAATCCGAAGTTGGCAATGCAGACGACCAGTTCGTTGCCCAAGTAGCCCAAGACACGGACTCTCGCTTTCAATACCAAGAACCGGCTTGGATTACAACCTCCGGCGCTAGCTCCGTCGACTACAACTTGTTCAACAATGGTTCTGGCCAGTAAGCGATGCTCACCAGGCATTCTTTACTGGCTTCACTGTTTTGGTCGTCGCAGCATCACCAAAACGTACAATGCAAGTGTTACGCTCACATTTACAGTAAGTACTTCTCCTTCAGATCCTTCGTCGGTGCTCATGTGCCCACAGGGCATGTTAATCGTTCACCGCATCAATCTGCATTTATAACAAACTCATCAGCCGAGGCTGTGTCTCTCTTCGGGATTTCCGGGCCCTCCAACGGACCCTACTCGGTTCAACTAGACGGTGGCCAGGTTGTGAATTATAATGCATCGAATGTTTATCCAACCAACTACGGGGTCATGATTTATCACGCCGACAATCTTGGTCCTGGCTCACATCAGGTCGTCCTTACAAATCTTCCAGCCCAAAACGGGCAATCCCTTGCTATCGACTATGCACAACTGTGGACCACTGCAAGGTAGTCTTCGTGAGCCTTACGGCTTTCATGCCATGCTGACAAGATGATGTGCTCTCATAGTAATACTACGCCACAAACTAGTGTAATTAACTCCACAAGGTGTGCTTTTGTTCTTGCATGTTTCTCTGTCTCAACGATCAGAGACGTGGCTAACTAGCAGCTGACTTCGCTCTCAGTTCACTCAGTCCAGGAGCAATTGCTGGCATCGCAGTTGCAGCTACAGCCACAGTTCTGAGTGCAGGTGCTGCCCTCTTTTTTTATTTGCGCTGGAAAGCGGCATTGGCTAGACATCAAGATCTTTACCGGGCTTATACTCTCCAGCAACGCTTCCCCGAACCGATTATGGTTCCAACGACCGGCCTTTCGTCGTCGCTGGAGACGAGCCTTTTGCAGAACGATAGCATCACGCATACGGTTTCTGGGAGGGCTCAGCAACTGGCTAACGGCCGTGCAGCACAATATAATAGACCTGTCCAACCCTCCTCTGTCATTCAGGACTCCCGAAGTATGATCGACACAGTCAGCTCACCAGCTCAGTCTCCCATAGATGACGTGCGTCGATCTCGCCTGGCAAATCACTGGAAGGAGACTAATCAGCGCAGAGTCTCGGCCGTCGGCCCCTCCCAGAGGCACCTGGAGGTGGCCTGTCATTGACTAACGAATTCCCCAAACTTGCAGGTGTACGACGTGGTCAGAGCGCGATGCCTATTGACCGCAGCTCAACTGCAGCTAGCGAGGCCCCCCCAAACTATACCCAAGCGACCGGGAATCTGGCACCTAGTACGCACGGATGAGCATACTGCTATGTTCTAAATTATAATCATTCTTCCTGGAATCAGTGGCTGTACCGTCCACAGAATTTGTCCCCGTTCTTTTCCATCCTTGTGCTCGTCATTCCATCCAATATGTCAGGTCGCTCGCCCTGTTTCTGTGCGTCCTCGTTTGGATGTCTCGCGAATACAACACCCTTGTACTCTCTCTAGTGACCTGTCCGTCTGACCTGGCAGCGACCTCCCCCATACTTGCTCCATCTCGCCGTCCTCTCGCCTGGTATCTCGCCCAGTGGCTTGCCCATGAGCACGACCTACCAGTGGGCGCGCTGTCTGTCTGCGGGCCGTGCTCGCACGCATGTAGCGCGGCCTTACCCGTCCCTACTTGTCCTGCACTTTCTCATGTGCTATTCCCTCGCCCAGCGTGCTCGCCAGCACAGTCTGCCCTCAATTGCCCTCACCCATCCGTTATCGTCGTCCCCTGTTCCGTCCAACCTTGTACTGGCGAGCGCGATCTCTCAGCAGCGTCTTGGCGCGTTGGCCGCCAAGTCCATGCCCTTGCCCCCTCACTATCGCCTGCCCGTCTTGCCATCGCCTCGCTATGTCGCACTGCTCCCGGCCTGTTTTATCCCCCCCGTCTTACTCTTGCACCGTCCTTCCCTGTGTACGCGCCGTCACGCCCCCGCTCATCTTGCTGTCACCATCAATGCGCCCTCATTCGCCCTCACCCACTGGCTTTACGGTCATAGTCCCCTCGCTGCATCGCCGCTCCCTCGCCCACGGGATCTCGCCGTTGTGCCCTCACCCCGTCTTCTACAACGTGCTCGCAAGCACAACCTGTCAGCGGGCGCACCGTCTGCTGAGTGCTCGAGCGCGCGCATCGCGGCCTCACTCCCTTGCCTGTTCCGCCCTCCTCGCCCCGTCCCACCCCCCTCCTGCCCAATGCACTCATACACGCACCCTGCACGTCCCAACTCGTCTCGCTGTCGCCATCGCTGAGACGGCGCGTCCTCACCCCATCTCACCATCACCCTGTCTCGTCCAGCATGCGAGTGCGCGCGCCCGCGCTCACTCGGTCTCAGCGCCCCCATTCCCTTGTCGCATCGTACCCTCACCCCTTTACCCCAGCGCGCTTACGAACATGGGCCACCGGTAGACACGCTACCTGCTAGCGGGTCCGTACTCGTACGCACGCAAACGTGCCGTCTACTAGCGGGTCGCACCCTGGCCCTTGCCTTGCCACCTCCGTGTCGCGTCCTCACATCGCCATAACCTGCGGGTATACAAATGACAAGTGCTGGTATAGGCCAGCGCGCCGGCACCAGCGCCTGGTCCACTGCGCCGCCAGCGGGTTTGCCCATACCATCAATGCCCCCAACTCATCCCTCTCCGCATTTTTATACACTGTATGCTTCACATGCCCAGTTAAGATCATGGATATGTCTTCGCCACAAAGTCACTGCCCAATTACTGCTCGTGCTGCCACTGACCTGCTCTCGTCATTCGTTGCTTACATAATAAGCACACATCATCCTGGAATTGACGCAGACAGGAATCTCCAACCTACTGGCACTGGCGAAAGCATACAATTCAAGTCTCCATCGTAAACAATGTTTCTGCCGGCGACGCCCGCGGCGCTAGCCAAGTTTATGTATCCTGGCACTTTTTTTGTCAGATGTTATATTCTTGTTCTGTTTCTTGTACACTCGTTTCGTGCCATTCTTGCAAAATTAGTAGTTGCCATAGACCTGCTGGTACCGAGGAAGGGCCGCTGGGACTCCATGCGAGGCCACAAGTTGAACGTTCGAGTCCCACTCCCAGCGATACGCCGCGACTTGCGCCGTACGCCCTCGACTCGTCACAGATGTTGGAGGATTGGTCCCACTCAGTCCTGCAGACCGATCCTATGAAGATTTATCGCGCCAAAAGGGATGCAGCCCATCGAAGCGTCACATCCAAATACAACATCCTTGGATTCATATCATCAGGAACATATGGCAGAGTCTACAAAGCACAAAGTGTCGAGTCTGAAAACGCCATGTACGCGATCAAAAAATTCAAGCCAGACAAGGAGGGGGATGTCGTGACGTATACTGGCATTAGCCAGAGTGCGATTCGCGAGATCGCGGTAAGTTACACCACGTCCTCCCCATACACGACAATTGCAGCTATGGCATGCTGCCATGGATAGCTTAACAGGGAAATATCCCATGAAAATGTCGTCGCCCTCAAGGAAGTCATCTTGGAGGACAAGTCTATCTACATGGTCTTCGACTACGCCGAGCATGATTTTCTAGTATGTTCCGCATTTTTGGGTAGAACGTTGTGCTTGGACAGACGGTCTGATATATCCACAGCAACTTATCCATCACTACTCACAAAGTCTCCGCATCCAGATCCAATCTCAAGTTCTCAAATCCTTGGTTTACCAGCTTTTAAATGGGCTTGTATACCTACATTCCACGCATATCCTGCACAGGGACCTCAAACCTGCTAATATACTCATCACCGCTTCAGGAATTGTCAAGATTGGGGATCTCGGCCTCGCTCGCCTGGTACACAAACCACTGCAACCCCTTTTTGCGGGTGACAAGGTTGTTGTCACAATATGGTACCGTGCCCCCGAGCTACTTATGGGTGCGAAGCATTATAACAAGGCGATCGATTGTTGGGCGGTCGGCTGCGTTTTCGCAGAGCTTGCCAGTTTGCGTCCAATATTCAAGGGCGAAGAGGCAAAGCTAGACTCGAAGAAGAACGTTCCATTCCAGAAGGATCAACTTCTCAAGATATTCGAGGTTCTTGGCACACCCAACGGTGAAGAATGTTTCTGTGTCTAACAAGGAGCTTGAGTTTGACCCCCTTCTCTTCCAAGAAAAGGACTGGCCAAGTGTAAGTGACATGCCCGAATACCAGAATATGAAGCGACTCGATCCGTAAGTGGATGAACCAGTAGTTGAGTTGCCTGTATTGACCCTACTTGTGCTCAAGATATCAAAACCGCCTTGGAGAGTGGTGCCAGTCACGTATTCGATCACAACAAGGACACGATTTACTGCGTCAGCTATTCGCATACGATCCCGACAAACGACTGACCGCAAAAGAGGCCCTGGGTCATAGATGGTTCCTGGAAGACCCTCGGCCCACGAGGAAGTCAGTTGGACCTCATAGGTCTCTTTCCTCTTTGATGTCAATCGGTACTCACACCTCCCCTGTTGATTACTGAAAAGCGTATTTCAAATTATGCCAGTCCACCAAATGCCGCCTCAACGACGGATCACTCAGGATGAGGCACCTTCAATGATGGGTGTCCCCGCGCCAACACAACCTCAGACGCAACCACAAGGTCCGACCGCACACGGACACGGACAAGGGCAACATCTATCCCAGCAATCCAAACCAGGTAGCACAACTAGCTTCGCAAGCGTTAGTGCTGGGGCTGGAGCTATGCAAGGTTATACCACGATTCAGGGCGGAACGTCCCGGAAGAAGGCTAGGCTTGGATGAGTTCATCGAGTGAACGACATATGATGGTTGGCAGGCTTTCTTGGTCTTCTCATCTGCATGTACTCACCTAACTAGCAGAAGTATGCATGCTGTCGCCTTTTTGGAACTAAATATTTGTTTATTTTCTGATTACAGTTCAACAATCTACTGCAATGCATGTAGTAATGGCTTGTAGAATGTTATAATAATGTCAGATATTCTCTGAATCTGCACGGTTATATGTCCGAGTTGTACTAGATAATCTTGCTTATGTTTACTATTTCATTAAATCCTGTGCTCTTGCTAGCCTTCGCCGCCGTCGCCAGACGCAACTTGCCGTGCTGCGATGGCAGAAGCCAACTCGCAGAAAAACGGGTTTTGGACACCCGAACTTCTCTGTTACTTCGTGGCCGGAGGTATCGCGGGTGCTACGTCCCGGACTGTCGTAAGTCCACTAGAAAGGCTTAAGATTATTCAGTAAGTGATATGTTTGCATGCGAGTCCGGGAGAATCTCTGACGACGAGTTTATGAAAACTTCAGGCAAGTGCAGCCTCGTAGCTCCAGTGGCCAGTACAAGGGAGTCTGGCGCAGCCTTGTGAGAATGTGGGAGGAAGAAGGCTTTGCAGGTTTCATGCGAGGGAATGGGATCAACTGCCTGCGAATAGTGCCTTATAGTGCCGTGCAATTCACGACTTACGAGCAATTGAAAAAGGCTAGTGAACAAAACGTTTCTGCCATTCGACGACTGAAGTCGCAGACAGGTTTTCACCGGGAACGGGACGAAGGAGCTTGATACCCCGACAAGGTTGATTAGTGGTGCATTGGCTGGTATCACCTCAGTCTGTGCGAAATGCCCTGGTTCCCGTTCACTCTAACATTCATACGCTGCCGTTTTAGGCTCTACATACCCATTGGACCTTGTACGCTCCCGTTTATCTATCGCCACGGCCAGTATATCTGTCCAGAACCAGTCCGCTTCAGCGGTATCTGTGGACTTTGCATCGCCCTCTAGCACCTCTGGTGCATCGAACTCTTCCCCAAGGGCACGCTACTCAAAAGCTGATCTATCAGTGCTTGGTATGACTCTCAGAGTCATGCGGGAAGAGGGTGGTATCCGTGGATTGTATCGTGGGCTCGTTGCAACGGCATTGGGGGTTGCTCCATACGTCGGGATCAATTTCGCAGCGTATGAGACCCTCCGTGGCATCATCACACCACCAGGGCAAACTACCGTCGGTAGGAAACTGCTCTGCGGTGCTCTAGCCGGTACGGTATTCATCCACACTATTTTCTGTTGGCACTCAACGTGCATCCGAAAGGATCTATTTCTCAAACGTTAACATTTCCGTTCGACGTCCTGAGAAGGAAGATGCAGGTCGTAGGTATGACAGTTGGAGGGATGGGATATCGATACAATGGAGCAATGGATGCGCTAGGAACAATCATCCGAACAGAAGGGATCCGTGGGCTATATCGTGGCATTTGGCCCAATCTACGTGAGTCTGCCACGGGCTGCGGAGACAATACTGAACAATCGGATCACAGTGAAAGTCGCGCCTAGCATAGCAACGTCCTTCTTCACCTATGAGTTGGTGAAAGACTTTCTCATCGGATCATAGCATCATTTCTACGCGGGAGAATTTGTACTGCTGTATAGAGCCGCGAAATACATCTAGTGATTATTTATTCATTTGATAATATTCAATGTAATGTCTAAAATTGGTTGTCGCGGCGAAGAATAGCCCGTCACACCGCTCTCTCGTCCCACACGTCGGCTCAGCGCTCACTGCAGTGCCGCGTGTGCATTCCCATTCTTTTATTCTCCTTTTGTCCCGGCCGCGTTGGTGGAGCTTTACAGCGCTTGGTGGTCTTGACTGACCATCGAGCACCACCCTGACTCAGATATCCGTTGCATTTTCCTGAGCATCTCTATGGTGAGCTTGCATTGTTCATGTTCAAATAACGACCGGTTTTACACGTTCATGCCCTTGCCGTCACTGCATTGCATTCCCCAGCCTTATGCCTTCCTTTGTTGGGATTCGTACTGACGGCCTCAATCACTCTTTTCCACTGTAGCACCGTAATTATCTCATTTAAGTGATCCTCGAGTTCATATCCTGCTCGGCTTGATCTGCCTAGGTCCTCTCCGTTCCAGAAGCCCCCCGGCTCGGCCTGAAGTACCTCATGGTCCAGAACAAGCAATCATTCTCCACGTTTCCGGCCTCGCTTTCCTCCTCGTTTTCTTCGTCAGCTGTCTCGTCCACGGTGCCACCTGCAACACCCTCGTCTCGTTCAGGCATGCCAAGCGCCGATCAACTCCCTTCACCCCCTTCCACCACGTTCAGGAGTATCTTTGGCATACCTGCTTCCAGCCATCGTCCTCATTCCTCCTCCTCTACACTCTCAATGGGCCAGGTTGTCAGCCGGCCTCAGGTCACTTCCTCATTTTCGCCATCATCAGCTCCATCTTCGTTCGGTAGTTCGACATCAAATACCGGAAGTCGGTTCAAACGCGCGTTTGGCGGGCGTCGGAAAAAATCAGACACTGCAACACCATCGTCCGCAGGACTTGATAAGCGGGAAGAGCCACAAATCGACGATTTGCTGCACGGATCAGCGGGTACCGCACCGCGCCAGCTAGGAACGAAACATCTTACCCTCCAGCTTGCCCAACATGTCTTCAACAAGAAGTCTGCGCCTGTCTCCCCTGCGATGAGTGGTCTCAGTCTGCCACCCCCGCCGCCGCCCAAACATTCTCAACAACAGGCCGCCTCCTCGTCCCATCTCACACCAATCCACACCAACATCGACAAACGCATCTCAATCATGACAACGTCTAGTCCCATTGTACCAGCACTAGATTACATGAGGACGAGCGATGAACCTACGGAGCAGGTCGGATCAAAGGCAATGGAGAGGAAAGGTCTTGAGCGGTCGGAGTCCAAAGACGTCCGCAGGAAGAGCGATTCTACCCTGAGTCTCCATACCATTCGCCCCACTTTAGGCAGCAAGACACCTCGCCCTGTTTCGCTTGCGGAGTCACTACAATCCACTCACACTATTATCCCCATAAACAAGCGCCTAAGCGCCTTGATCACAGACGCAGAGTATGTCATGGCTGAGGAAGAGAATGGGACAGGAAATGATGAACGAGGGCGAGGATTTAGCCGTGCTTCTCCCGCATCATCATTGCGACTCAGGGACAGGAGGTCTCAGTCCCTCAATCTTGGACCTCCTCTTGCATTAATGGTTTCCGGTCCCGTCGTTGCCAATACAACTATGAGCGTGGAGACGATAACGGTGACTCTTCCCAGATCTGCATCGGAAGGGCGCGAACGGGAACGCATTGTCACGAGGGAGATGGTCGCAACGACATCGTCGTCGCTGCCTTCGCACACAATCGGGGATACCACAGTGCGACATCCTAGTGCCGTTTCCTTCTTGAATCAGGCTTCTCGAGAGCGGGTAGAGCGAACGTTACCGGACCTTCCTGATCCTCTTCAACCGGCCACATCTTCCCCACAAGGCCATTCTTCCCATCCATCCTTCCGTCAGACAGCTATTAGCATGACATCAGGCCTCGCACCAGCTGCAGGGCTAGCACGGCGTGCTGTAGAAAGAATGGGTCGTGTTTGGAGTTCGAAAGGTTCGATTTCAAGTCCTCTGGCGTCCCCGCTCGGTGAGTCGTCGAATAGCCGCATTGGACCACCGTCTCGTGCAAGTTCAAGTCATTCGGAATCTCCACACTATGGACATGGCAGGAAGATTCGCCACAATCCACAGACACCGTCCGTCAGTTCCACTACTTCATCTCTGTCGGACCACGAGGGACCGCAGCTTGGTAAATGCCTCCGGGGCCCCATTCGTGCATTATCATCAGGCGTTGTTGGTCGCTTGGTCTTTGGACGAGAGCTCAAAGCTTGTGTAGAGGAGACCGCAATAGATTCTATTCTGGGCGTTCTCCACACGCAGAACCCGGATGGCCGAGAGGAGTTAATCCCTGTCCAATGGAGTCGGCCATCAGCATCGCTGGAAAGTCGCCATATTCCTGCGTTGGTGGTCAGGTGTGCGCAGCATATCCTTACCTGGGGTGTCCAAGAGCAGGGGCTTTTCCGGTGAGACATTGAACTTATGACTCTCGATCTTCAGTATTTCATTGTCCATCCTATAGTGTCAGTGGTCGTTCATCCCACGTAGCCAAGCTACGTGCAGAATTCGATACTGGTAGGTGTCAGCGACTCGCAGCTTGGGCTTGAGATTGACTGCTCTGAACACAGGGGCTGATTTTGATATTGTGCAGTCCAATCCTGGAGACTTGGACCCACACGCAGTTGCTTCTGTGTTCAAGGCCTATTTACGAGAACGTGAGCTATTTGGTTCGTTTTGGTGTCGCCCGTGTCTGACACGCATCCACCGCAGTGCCTGAACCCATCCTAACCAATCAATTAATGCCTTATTTCGATGCCGCCATGGCTTCGGAACGGTTGAACAATAACATTCAGGACCCTCTCCCGTCGGATAACATCCGTGGACTTCGGAAACCGCCGTCTCTTTCAACACTTGGTTTACCTAACTTCGCAGATGCCTACCCGCCATCTGAGTCGTTGCGTGCAGCTTTCACGTCGCTCATATCTCGTCTGCCACAAGAAAACCGTGACTTACTCTTGACAGTCACGGAGGTGATTAATCATACCGCCAAGAGGAGTTCGGAAACGAAGATGCCTCTCAGTAACTTGCTGCTTGTGCTGCGTCCTAGTCTGAAGATGAATCCATCCCTACTACAAGCGCTATGTGAAAGTCAAGATATCTGGAATGGCATTTACCCACGCAAAGGGGTCCCAGAGCCGGATGCGATTCCAAGGAGAACCAACCAATTCCTCGTTGGCTCTTCGCAGGTGGGTGATATTGGAAATGTCGTCGAGGCGCCTTCACACCCAAGATCACCGTGTGACAATAAGCGATTGATTCGTCCTCTCCCCAACCTCCCTGCAGCCGATGATTCGATCTCTGTTCCTTCCTCTTCGTCACCCTCTGAACCATCAGGGTCACCTGTCAGTAGGAGTCATGACGGAACCTCTCAGGTTCTACTTGACGGCGAGACATCATCATCGTTCTCTGCAACAGACGACAGCTCGTCAGTTTCTCACTTATCACCAACTGGTCGCCCAGTCACCCCCACATCTTTGAGGTTCAAATTGATCAACCCTCACTCTCCGCCTTCTCTGTCAGGCTCAACAGATTCGTTGTCGGTTCCTTCGTCATCGGAGTCACCCGTGCAGTTGGTCAAATCACTGCCACTTGTCGATGAGGGCAGTGAACGTCCTTCCAGTTCTCTCGATTCTCTTAACATTTCGGAACCGACTTCCCTCCCGATCCCAAATTTGCGGCCTACTCAAACTCCTTCGGATTCCCAATTCCAATTTCCCGGTCCACGGGATAGCGCCATCCGGAATCCAATCATGCACCGTAAATCTACCCCTTCTATCTCATTTTCCTCTTCCATCTCGGCAGAGGCCCGGTCAGCTTCCTTGGCTTCTCGTGCCAGGCGGTTGAAGAAGCCTTCGTTGCATCTGCTATTTTCCAAACATCCTGCGTCTCCTGTGTCACCGTCTGCACCACGGTCGCCGGTGGTTGCTACCCCCTCCATGGCATTGCACGAGGGTGCACGCCTATCTTCCGCATCTGACTCCTCTCCAGAGTCTATGGTTACGGCTCCCCAGTCGTCCCGATTTAGCTATCCGCCTGTGTTGAATACGGCGATCGACGAGTCTTCAATTTCACTTGCGTTAGGCATTGAAGGCGACAGAGAAGACTACGCTACTTCTGTCAAACATTCCACTGCAAATGGTACGTTGGGTTTACAGGGACCGATAGGGCCTGGTACTGGCCGTGGTCTCCCGAACGAGAGTGATAAGGGTGCCCAATTCCGTCGCTTGGACATCAATCTTCCGGAAGAGCAGCCATTTGGCGAATACAACTGGACACAGAGTGTATTGATGGCAGCCGGAGGGCCTACATGGTGACGGCCGAGGACTCTCTTCAACTGTACAGGACTCTGGATAACATGGGACCTGCAGGGCAGGTCTCTACATACTAGTGCTCGTAAATTTTCGCAGTTCTAATTACTAGTTTCATCATTTCGATTTCATCGGCCTACCCTCACGACATTTGAATACATACCCCCCATTTTTTTCTCGAGGCCCGGATCTCTGACCGACGGTTGCTCTCGCACTCGCCAACGATACCGAGCGGATTTAGATACAAGATACGTGACATTAGCGGATAAGAAACCAGCGACCTTGGCCACTGCCAACACACCATGACTTCTAGCTCGGTCAAAGCGATGCAAGACATACTCTTCACAGGCAGCGATAGTTCTAGCGCCCCAGGATCGGGCGATTCAGTCCCGCGCGACCACCGTCTCACTATCCATATTCCCAAGCAAGCACCCTCACCATCCCCTCCAAAGGTCTCAAGGGCGAGCCCGCGTGGCCCAAGTGGATCAGACGGAGAAAGCACACAAACGAGCTACCGCCGACGGTTGGGCGATAAGTTGGGTGCCAACTACCAAGGCGCAGAGAGGTACCGTCTCCAACAGGATGATGCCCGGCACCGTCACTGGAAACGGTGGGGACCATATCTCAGCGATCGACAGTGGGTCAGCCTAACTCACTATTGTCCCCATGTTCGACACTCATGGTAGATTCCCAGGCAACGGTACGAGAAGACTATTCAGAAGATGGCGACGCTTGGAGCCATTTCCCTCACGAACATGCGCGATCACGCGCTTATCGATGGGGTGAAGATGGTATAGGCGGCATCTCCGATAACCACCAGCGACTTTGTTTTTCGCTCTCGGTGTGGAATGGCAAGGACCGTATTTTGAAAGAACGTCTTTTTGGCGTCACAGGCCATCAAGGGAACCACGGGGAAGATGTCAAGGAACTCTACTATTATTTAGATTCGACTCCCTCTCACTCTTACATGAAGTTTTTATACAAGTATCCCCAGCGCAGCTATCCCTACGAGGAACTCGTGACGGAAAATGTTCATCGGGATCGAGATGTAGCAGAGTACGAGATCCTTGACTCTGACGTCTTTGAAGACGACCGGTATTGGGACATCTTTATGGAGGTGTGTATCTTCTACTCCCCTAAGGGTCATTGGTCTGAATCGCGTTACGTAGTACGCAAAGGATGAAGATGACCCGAACAGCCTGTATGTACGGATCACCAGCTACAACCGTGGTCCAGAGCCTGCGACCCTTCATGTCATCCCTCAATTGTGGTTTCGCAACACATGGTCCTGGCCCACCGCTAAGCCCCCGATGCCATCCCTCACTGGCTCAGTTATGGAGAACGAAATCCAGTATATCCGGATAAGGCACCCGACCATGGAAAAATATTTCATGTATTGTTTGCCTTCTCCCCCACCCGTCGACGCGGATGGTGCATTTGCCACGGATGAGGACGCCATCCAACCCAAACTCATTTTCACGGAGAATGATACCAACTTCCACCGTCTTTATGGAGGAAAAAACACGTCGCCATATGTCAAGGACGCTTTTCATGACCATATTATCCCATGGCATCGACCTCCCTCCGATTCGATTCCCACAGGAGAAAATCACAAATCTATTCCAGCATTCGCTTCACAGCACTCCCCCTTCGTCAACCCTGAAAACCGAGGGACGAAATCTGCGGCCCATTATGTTTTTCAGGACGTCCCAGGCAACGATGGGTGTGCAGTTGTACGCATAAGATTAACCCCGCAGTCTGCGTCGAAGATCGTGGACCTGGAGGACGAGGGTGCCTTTGACCGAGTGATAGAGGAACGACGCGAAGAAGCAGATGAATTCTACAACTCACTCATATTTGGCCCGACGAGCGACGACTTTAAGCAAATAATGAGGCAGGCCCTGGGGGGTATGCTGTGGACGAAACAGTACTACTACTTCATACAAAAGGAATGGATTGAAGGCGACCCAGCCCAACCTCCACCACCTGCCGGACGTAAACACGTCCGCAACAAAGTATGTTTTCTCAATTAGTGACCATGGCAGCCCGCGTTAAGCTGCTCATTAGGATTGGCGCCACATGCATATCGACGATATTCTTTCCATGCCCGACAAGTACGTACTTTTATCTACCTGTTTGACAACCCCGGCGAACTAATTTGCCTAGGTGGGAGTATCCATTTTTTGCCGCTTGGGATACCGCCTTCCACTGCATACCTCTTGCTGTCGTCGATCCTGCTTTCGCAAAGAAGCAGCTAGATCTACTGACTAGGGAATGGTACATGAAACCGGACGGTCAGATTCCTGCGTATGAATGGAACTTCTCGGATGTAAATCCTCCAGTACATGCTTGGTGAGTGTAATTTCTACTGAATTCACTCGAACAATTGACTTGATGAATATCAGGGCAACATTTAGAGTTTTCAAGATAGAACGTAAGCTTACAGGGCGGGAGGATATACCATTCTTAGAGAGGGTTTTCCAAAAGCTATTGCTCAATTTTACATGGTCCGTGGTATGCGTTTGCGGGGAGCCGGACTAATCATAATTATTTACGTAGGTGGGTAAACAGGAAGGATTCTGGTGGGCACAATGTCTTCGAGGGAGGTTTCCTTGGGCTCGACAACATTGGCGTTTTCAATCGATCCGAGCCACTGCCAACGGGAGGAAACTTACGTCAGGCGGACGGTACAGCCTGGATGGCATTTTACTGTTTGAACATGTGAGTCTTCGGTAATATGTCCTTGTAGGATTCATCGATGATGTCAAGGTTGAATATGGCTCTTGAGCTTGCGAAGCACAATGCGGTGTATGAGGACATCGCCTCCAAATTCTTTGAGGTGCGAAGGATTATCCGTGGAGACTTTACTTACCTGACCAACTTTAGCACTTCATCTTTATTGCTGATGCCATGACATACATGTCAGGAGAAAACGAACTGAGCCTTTGGAACGAGGAAGACGGAATGTATTATGATGTCATTCAATTCGGACCCGGCAACTCAATCCAGTTACCTGTACGCAGCCTCGTTGGCCTCATTCCCCTTTATGCGACACTTGTTCTCGAGCCTACCGTGCTCAACCGATTCCCGGGTTTCAGGAAGCGTATGGAGTGGTTTATTGATCACAGACCTGAAGTCTCGGCTCGTAATATGGCGAACATGAAAGGTAATGTAACAAACCTTGTCTGGTCTTTGTATTTCTCAGTACCTTATAGTGGCCGGTAAGGGTGAACGACGCCTGCTCGCGCTTGCCAGCAAGGAAAGGCTTGTCCGCATTCTGGAAAAGATGCTGGATGAAAATGAGTTCTTGAGCGAATATGGTATTCGATCGTGCGTCTGGCTGCTAGACCTTGATCTAACGTCTCATATACATATCACCCAGTTTATCAAAGTTGCATAAGGGAAAACCTTGGGGCATGTATGTTCATGGAGAGAGGCATGAGGTCGGATACTGGCCTGGCGATTCTCACTCCGGGATGTTTGGTGGGAACTCTAACTGGCGTGGGCCAATTTGTGAGACGCGACCACGTTTCAAGTGCCAGGGGCTCACGACTTCCTAGGGCTTGCTGTCAATTTCTTGCTCACCGAGAGCCTTCAAAGATTTTATCAGTATTATGGAGATGATCTTCAGGTTGAATGTCCCACCGGCAGCGGCGAATACATGAACCTCGTGGAAGTCGCGGAGGAAATTCAGCATCGTATTATCCACATCTTTGGACGCGATATTGAAGGGAGAAGGGCCACTAACGGTGGTAATCCCAAGCTAGATAGTGACCCTCATTTTCGTGATTATGTCTGGTTTTACGAAGTGAGGACTGCCCTCTGCATCCACAACCACTGACACCACCATCATACCAGTTCTTCCATGCAGATAGCGGCCGGGGCCTTGGAGCGTCACATCAGACCGGATGGTGAGGATGTTGGTTTGGTAGAGACCCTAATTTGATATATCACCATCTCCAGGTCGGGTCTAGTCGCTTATCATATTTTACAGAGCGGTATGACATGTCGGCTACCCAGGACACCACGGAGTAAGTTTCTTATACCAGGGTCTATTATCTTTGCCAACCGTCCTACTAAAGCCCCCCGGAGCGTGGTCAACCACTACTTCGATGTAGGTGTCTCGAGATGTCCCTTTCAACCCACTAAGTCATGCGATGACAGGAAACGATTGATGGACAGTCAGAGTACGGAGATGACGCTCGTTCTCTACATAGCGCCATGAGCGCCGTGGACTTGCATTCCCTAGCCGACCTGTCTCCCGACGCACTGTAGAGTCATGGCACCGAGATGAATGAAAAGTGACGACATTCACAGACCACCTACGGCGCCTCCGTGCTTGTTCGATGGTAATCAATAATCATAGTATAATAAGCCCGTAGAAATGAGTGTAGCGTTCTATAAAAGTTATACATGATCGATGTTCTTCCATGTTTGATATCCAAATGGCCTCGATGAATCCAAAGAGGATGTCAGGAGAGAGAAAAGAAGAGAAAACGTGACCAGAAAGCCTTGGGTGTAGACTCGAGGTCGGCGGTATGTACCAGATATCAGAGACAAAGGGAGGAAACAGAAGAACGAATGTGGATAAACAAATTGGTGAACAGGCTTGGCGAAGGGAGAAAGGTTGCCACGTAGGGTTCCAACAAGCGAAAGCAATCGCAGCAAGCAGGCGTCGTAACACGACAAGTGAAGAGAATACCATTACCAGTGATTGTGGGGAGCCTATGTAACATAGAGAGTGACCTGTCCGCCGGGGCGGAATGACTCAAAAGCCATTTGTACATCTTCAGTAGACCCAAGGGATATCAGGTCACCATCCTCATCCTTGTACTTCACCCTTAACGGGGCGTCATCGCGACGTGGACCGCAAAGGCGAATCTTCTTCCCTACCTTGTCCACAAGCTCGCTGAACTCTGTGGATCGGGGGACCTGAATGACAAAAATATCGTCCTGAAAGTGAACTTTGACTTTTACGGAAGGTGGGTGACCATTGCTCAGTGGTATGCTCTCAAACATCTGCGACCTCGTCTGACGTAGCCCAGATCCCGCCAGAGACGATTCACTGGAGCCGAACGGTGTTATTGGTGAAGAACTATTCGGCGACTCGTCCGACGAGCCACGAGTTGATTGGCTTGAGCCGCTACCCCGTTTATTTTCCACTGCCGAGCTCTGCGAGCGATGTGTCCATGCAGTGCTAGGAACAGGAGGTAAGGATGATTGTGGAACATATGCACTCGGTTGGCTGGCGCTCCTTGACCTGTTAAGGGGTAGAGGGAGAGGTGCACTACTAACAGAGGTCGGTGTATCGGGCTGGTCATATTGGGTCGTAAGCTTCTGAGAGCTTAACTGGGTATGCAGAGGAATTCGAGGAGGCCGGGAGCCAGAGCCAAAGCCAGAATCCGTTCCGCTTGTGGTAGAGCTCGCGCGCGAGACTTGTGGACGATAAGATGACATGGTAGACCCAGCGGTAGCACTAGGGAATGGCTGAGCGCTGTTGGTGGACCTCCACTGAGAGTGTGCATAACCATTGGTGTCTTCCGCTCGAGTCCGAGGATGGTCATACCCGGCTGGAAATCACGGTCAGACGAAAGGACTTGTCCAGCTGAGCAGTGCGTACCTAACGGGGTACCGCGCCCTGACGAGGGAATGCTGGATGGGGGATAATCTTCATACTCGTCATCAAGATCGAACTCGAACCCGTCTGCTGAGATATGTCCATGGTAACCACCACCAGAATACGAGGCTGAGGTAGAGGTCGTTGAAAAGTGCTCTTCATTGGAGTAAGGACTCGGGCGGTGGCGACTGCTAGCTGGATGAGGCGGTAAACTGTTTACGTATTGGACGTGCGACATCGAGGATGATGCTCTGTCGTGAGTGTAAGGAGATCGCTGGGTAATCGAAGGAGGGACGGAGGCATGGCTATTGTGCGTGACGAAATGCGAGATATTTCGATCCGAGGCCCTCCGGCTTGCCACTTCCCTGATCAGTCTGTTAATCTGGGTTTCCCATTGTTTTAACTGTTCCTCTGAGCGACAACGGAGAGTGAAATACTCCAAGTCGTCATCACCTCGCCACCACACAGCAAGGGAGTATGGGTTGGCAGTAGAAGACCCTTGAAAGGACTGTTGGTTGGCGAGTCAGGAAGGATAAGGTGTGTATACGCACCAACTGAATTTCTAGGAGAGTTTGGAATAGCCTGAGTAACGTTATTCAAAAATATACGACCTTTTAGAAGTAGTGGGGTATCCTTCTTCTTGTTCGGTGCACCGGGAATAGATGCAACAGGAGGTGTGAGCTGCTTCTTCAAAATCGAGTTATTTTTGGTACCCCTTTTACCGTTCGGCGGTGGTTGCAGTGCCTCTTTACAACATAAGATGATCTTCTCAAATAGAAAGACGTGATACTCCCGGTCAACCTCTGACTTCGTGACAGTGAAGATATCGTCGAGTAGCAAGTTACCAAAATTGGACAAGTGATGGCCCTTCCAGTCTTTGACCCGACCTTCGAGATTTCGTACAGTCTGGTTATTCTCTGCACGACGCTGTGCTTCATTGATCTTGTCTGTTATTCGCTTCGCCGCAGCGGAACCTGCTTGGAGCTCTTCATAGTGTGGGTAATCAGCGATTGTCGATGCCTTGACTAAAGACTACAGGAGAATATAAGGAAAAGATACATTTGGAAAATAGAAGGATCGCTCACATCCAGAAGTAGTGGGTACTTGCAAATTCTCTGAACGGGTTTGATTAGGAAAGCAGGTAATTCCGACTTGGCGTTGATCAAGTTATTATGCACCTGGAAATGGAAATATCAGAGATGCTATTTCAGGATGCGACTGATGTTAACTGTTGTCACACCAACCAGGCTCGCATGGAAACCAAGTTGGCAGGGACGGACATGGGACTACGATAGTTCACATACCGACAGGTTTTGCTCCTCCTTAATCATGATATCGGCGGCATTGGTGTAATTAGCACAGTAGGGCTCATAAACCGCAAACTCGTCTTCCTGTTGTTCATAACAAAACACGAGACGTTCAAAGAACAAGGAAGACATCGCGTTAAGTATGTGTTGGGCGCTAAAAAGGGAATAGTCGAGCTCACGTTCTCGAGAAAATGCATGCCCCAGCGTTGTTCTTTCCAAGGCAGTTCGGCTGTGCTCTCGAGGCGAATAAGGAACTTTCTCTGGAAGTTCAATAACTTGTTTAGACCAGGAAAAAGTAAGTGGATGGTATCCTGGTCGATCGTGTTGCTCTGTGACAACGCGGTTGCATATTTCTAACTCGAGTGAGTGAAGGACGACACAACCAAAAGACGCCCAAATCACCTGCATCACCTCCAGATCCTGCACGTATTTACGCTCAGTCTCTACCATCTCTCTGATAATATTATTTCGGGCGGCGTCGTGTGCGTTCGGAGCGACGGTCGCATTCAATGCGTGGCTAGCAAGGAAATCTATTGACTCTTGGGAAGGGAGGAGAGGAGGAGAGAGTGGAGCCGGGTCAAAAATGTCGGAGGGCAACAGGTCGACAAGGGTCGTAACGGTGCTGACCACCTAGAAAAGGTCAAAATAGTGAATCGGGACAAATAATTTAGGATCGCACCTTGACCAAACCGTCGGTAGAATGTCGATCCCATAAATCAGACACCGTGAACCGTTCGCAATTGTCGATCTCGGACAGTCTCATGGCGAATTTAGCGATTGCGCGTTTCTTCTCCTTCTCGTTAGAGACATCAAAAGTGGCAGGATCGGTGCTTATTTCGCCAATGGGACGAGTTGGGGGCGGAAGGAGGTTGAAGAGAAAACAAAGGGGAATTCCAAGGGTGAAGCAATCCCAGAGCTGTGTGACTGGGTCGGTCGACTGTCGAAGGTCGCCATTCGGAGAAGAGAGGATGAAGAAATGGGAAAAGTGCGGGATGCGCATGAGACGAGCACGTAGGGAGGAACATTGCTGGTAGAGAGACGTGGATGCGGAGGCGGCCTTGTTGAGGATATTGTTATTAGCGACGGGTGTTTCAATGACGAGACCCGGGTTGGAGACGATTGATTTTTTGCGGCCAGCGACGTTGGCCATGGTGGTGGTGGAGTGGAAGGAGAACGGGGAGGAGGAAGAGGAAAAAAATGGGGCGGACGGACGACGCGATGCGTATCTGCTCCTTGCGGGTGAATCGGCGGGAAACTTGGACCAGAAACCGTCGATAGATAATACATTTTCAGACTCCGACATGCCATGTTGATGCGCAAAACAAGACACAACACGATCACGGTTTATTGTGTCCTCCATTATGATCGGCGAAGCATGCGTGCCGGCCGTGGATTCAAAGTCCGCCTGCAGGACTCCAACCACTCCGATTCCACACAGCCCCGTGACCTGATTTTGGCGGGCGGCTTTTCTCTGCCCTCTCTTCTGAAGGCACCCCGGCCAAGACCCATGGCACCAGCCCGCTCTGCCAGGCGCGCCCACAGCCAAAATCCGCCCCCGCCCGCCAGCGATCCCCAGCATGCCGCCCTCTTCCTCGAGCCCATGATGGGCACCCCCCTCACAATCTACATCGAGAAGGACGTCGACGACAGAGACGACCTCGTAGACCTCATCACCGTGCGTGTCACTCCCACATACCGATCGCGCGGTGCCATCTCTCCCCCAGAAACACGGTGGCGCCGTCTCTCCTAGTTACAGCGGCACGCCGTACATTTTGGGTGGGTGCCCGTCGATCTCGCCAGACCCGCATCCTCATCTCCACATCAGTCGACCCCCACAAGGAGTCTGGTCAGAACTTATTTCGCCAGTATGCCGGCAAGAAGGGCAAGATCGTCCTTCACTCGCGCTGGGTCCATGAGTGTGTCCGTGCCGGCGCGCTCCAGACGTTTCAGAATAATTGGGCAGGGTGCAAAGTGGCCGGCACTGAAAAGTATTAAGTCTCTCTGCCATCTATCTTGTCCTCTAAGATCAGCTTGTTACAGGGTCGATCCCCCGGCTGCCGTCCCTGCCCAGCCCGAGCCTGCTTCGTCTACCCAAGTCTCTTCCTTACCACCCCTGCCTCATCCCCCGGCCCTCGCAACCATGACATCACCTGACCCACTTGTACATCCACCTCCACCTCCACAGAGCTCATATGGCTTTCCTGTCTACGGACACCCGATCCAACCTCATCCTCGCGGTTTGCAACCTCCAACTGCAGCTCCACCCCAATCATGGCAAGCTCCCAATGCCATCGCGCCACAACAGACTCACATGGCCCCTCAACCTCCATCAGGTTTGCTTCCTCGCCCTGCACAACCCTATCGAGATGGTCCATGGGTCACTGGTTTCGAGCAGCCTCCACCCCATATTGTGGCGGGACCGAGCGGCCCACCCTATGGTTACAGGTACCGAGACGAACAAACGGACTGGACAGCCCCTCCGCCGGGCGATTACACCTATGACCCTGCCACGGTGAATCTGGTGCCATGTAAGCTGTGCCATGTATTGATATACCTCGTAGTATGAGCAACATTACGATCAAGCACCATACATCCACGATCCGGGACCTTCAGCTGCCGGTTCATCCAACGCAGCTGTTGACAGCACCGCAGGAGAGAAATCCCGCGGTCGGAAGCGAAGCCGGAATCAGGCAAGTTACAATGCATCCACGTAATCACATATATCCAGAACTTTAGTAGGGCACTCCTGCTGCTCCGCCCTCTACCCTTGTCCTCAATCGAAGGAATCCACCGGCTCGGTCTCCTACGCCACCAAGCCGCGTAATAAAGAGCACGTACGGTGGAAATCTTTTTACCTCTGACGATGTACTGTACCTCAAGCGATATATCGATTACTGTCAAGAACAAGGTCTCGTGCTGAGGTTTGTCCGCCGGTACTTCATGTAATCGACATGTCTCAATCCAGGCATCTTCAGTCTGAGGGAAATATGTGAGAGGATAGCCGTGAAGGTTAGTAGTCTTGTCCAGCATGCTGCTGCACGTACTCAGCAGTTTGCACGTAGGCTCCGCATCACACGTGCGTGTCCATCTGTACGCGATCTCTACACCACTGAACAACTTCCGCTCAGATTTTATTCCTGGCGTCGGTACTGCAACAAACATCAGATTCGACTCGGTGGGTATTCCATGGATCTCGGTGATTCGGTAACTCCGCAAGAGGAGGGAGAGCCAGAACAAAACGACACGGAACAGCAACTCCGGATCAGTACTGGGCCAGGGATCATTGCAGCGGCACAGCAACGGCTACAGCAGGAAGGTAGTCAACCGCGTAATCGATCACCTACCCCCCCAAGGGCATTGTTTCGGAGTACGACCGGTAAAGGAGTCGCGTTTACGGAACAGGATGTCACGTTTTTAGTTCGTTTCATGGAATATCGAAAGTGGGTTAGGCCCGGAGGATCGTATTCAGCTTACTTACTTTCGCCCTTAGATCTCAGGACCGTTTTGACATGGTAGCATTCTGGAAAGATGTAGCCACAAAGGTCTTTCTTTCTAGCGAGCCGCGTTCTCTTGCTCATTGTTTACCCACAGGCACCACACCACTCGCGAGCATCATGGATGAAATTTTGGCGTCGCCACAAGCACGAACTGAACAGGATGGAAGGCGATGACCCCTTGCCACAACCACCTGAAAAGAAGATGCGGTATTCTCGTTCAGACGACATTCTTCTTGCCAAGTACTTCTTCACGAAACCCGAGGGCACTTCGGACAAAATATTTCAAGCATTTGGACGACTGGTATGCATCATCTGTACTTTTTATGATCATCAACAGTCAATGACTTCATTCTAGCACCCGCACCATCCTTGGAAAGGGTGGCAAGAGCATCATCGAATACACAAAGCAAAAATTGATCATCTTATTCAGCGACTAGCCAACGGAGAGAGTATTGATGTCGATGATAACGTGGCAGATTCGGAGGTTTGAATTGCATCTCGAACCTCGAGACGGCTACCCGTATCGTTCACTGCCATCGAGGGCTACACATCACTACTTTAGTGTACTCCACACCCCTACGCACCGTAATCTGGCATGTTAATGTGTGACGTCTCTTTTTGTCGTGATCACGCATCAAAGCGCCCACAACTTACACCGCCAGAATCTAGTACCGCAGCTGTCTTAGTCTTTCACGCCATGACGGAGTACTTGGCACCGGAACAAGTGGATAAGGCTGGTGATAAGTCGTCTTGTTTCTTCGGCACTCGCAATGACGCACTGCCCTGTAGTTTTATCAAGAAGGGTAAGTGAGACCACGAGTAACTGCTTCCAAGGAGTCAGTCACTGTACTCTTTTGCTACGTTGGCAGCTACGTCCGCATTCCAAATTTCTTGTCACAAGAGCAGGTTTCGTCCCTCGTTCAACGCTCGAAAGAACTGTTGGCTGGCTTCAATCTAGAAGACCACCCACTTGTGAGTCTTTCGTCATCACTCGGATCGTAATGTCTGTCGCAGACAGGGAGGATGAAAATATTGTCTATCGACCAGACGAAGTTTTCCACGTCCGACAAGGACCACGTCGGCGATGATTATTTCCTCAGCTCCGGCGATAAAATTTGTTACTTCCTAGAGGAAGCAGCCGTGAATGAGGATGGGCGGCTTACAAGGGATAAAACCAAGGCAGTGAACAAGATCGGGCATGGTGCAGTACTGCCCAGTGGCATTTATGAACTTCTTTTCTTACAAGGCTGAATTGCCACAGCACTGCACGTACTTGATCCAGTCTTTCGGCGAGTAACCTTGGAGAATGATAGGCTGAAGGCTGTGGTGAGGGACCTCAAATTTCATCATGACCCCGTTGGTGAGTGGGCTACCCAACCGAAGCGCAGCCTTGACCCAGGCCGTTTGCCATCATAGTCCTCCAGTCGATGGTCATCTTCAAGCAACCAGAGATTGGTGGCGCCGGTGAGCAATCAGTTCGTATTTCGGGAACATCCCTGACAACTCACAGTTCCCGAACACATGGACTCGTAAGCCATCGATTAATATATCACAGTAGGAGCTTATGGTTTCATGTTATCTAGGACGTTCCTCGTACGTATAAATCTTTCTTACGATGTAGCACCGGACTTTGATCTCACGGCTATTCTAGTATACATCTCCTCCTACTGCCCTCGGATTCTGGGTGCCGTTGGAAAGGTGCACCAGCTTGAATGGAGCACTTTCGTTCCTACCAGGATCGCATCTTAACACGCCGATCACCAAACGGTTTATACGCAAACCTGAGGGTGGAACCGGGTTTGAGGAAATCTCTTCGCTTCCCCGTCCAAACGTGAATCCTTCCTGCGATTATACTTTACAAACCTGTGAACCAGGTCTGTTGTGCTTTATTCACCCGATCTATGCCTAAGGAAGGTGTCGGCAGGGGACCTAGTACTTATCCACGGCAGTGTATTGCACAAGTCCGAGCAAAACACAAGCAACGAGACTCGTTTTGCATACACGTTCCATATGATCGACAGCCCTCCCTATGCTCACTACGATACGAAGAATTGGCTCCAGCCAACACCATCGATGCCATTTGTGAAGATCTTTGATCCTCCTAGTACTATTACCAAGGGATTTTGCATGTCAGTGTCTCGCTAGATACCCAAGCATTGCTTTGTATTGCATTGGGTTCGGGTAGTCGTCTGGTCTTAAATAGCTATTACCTTCACTCGAGCACTCTCTCTTACAGTCTTCGGCGTCAAGTTATAAAGTTCATCGATGAGCGCAGGCAGGAACGATCCTGACCCTTGGACGTCTGTCCGCACTGCGGCACGTTCTCCTGCAATGGTGAGTGCGAGGATCCTTTTGAAACGTGAGGTTCAGCTTCCACTGGCAATAACTTTGTGAACGTACCCTCCGATTGCACCTAGTAACATGTCACCTTTCACTAGCTTTGCTGCTCCGTCTTCGTTCTTCGCTAGCTCCCAAGCTCCGGCGCAGAGCGTAGCTATACAGGTACCCACTAGACATCCAGAACCGGTGATGTCGCCCATTAGCTTGTGCCCGTTTACCAGTTCGACAACAGTTGTTCCGTCCGAGACCCAGTCCGTAGCTCCGGTCAAGGCAACAACACACCCTGATAATTTGTGCCCATCATGTATGTATACGCGGGAAGCATGACGTTCGTGACTAACTCACGTTCCTTCCTTGCCAAGTCCTTGACAAATGCAACAGGGTCAGCAAACCTGCCACTGCCACTATCGACGCCCTTTGCTTGCACCTGGAGGAATGGCTCGTTAGATGATGGACCTGTCGCGGTGAATGAAATCACCTCGCCAGAGCTAGCAAGTGCAGCAAGCTCCCCCGCATTGCCTTTGATGACACTGGCTTGCCAAGCGTCCAGCAATTCAGCGGCGACCTGGCGACGGAATTTTGTCGCCCCCGTACCGACTGGATCGAAAACTACTGGCTTCTTCGCGTCGTTAGCCAACCGTCCGGCGATCAGCATGCTATCATTGTCCTTGACCGTGCCAAAATTGACTAGCAGCGCTCCGAGGACGCAGCTCAAGTCGTACATTTCCTCTGGTGCGGACGCCATGATTGGGCTCGCACCTAACGCTAGAGTAGCGTTTGCAGACTGGTTTGCCACGACAATATTTGTGATCTGTAGGGAATGAGCTACACAGATAAAGGAAGGCGGTAGGAATCACCTGATGGATGAGGGGTTTGGTTTCCTTTACGACACGCAGTAGATCGACGACCCCATCGATGATCGTATCTGTGGTGTAGGATGTATATTTTCTGACTGACTGTTTAGTCAGATCAGCCCAAGCTTGGTAGACCTCTTTGAGTCTTCTGGCGGACTTGAAGGGCTCCGGAGACGTGACTATTTCCGAAACAACAGCCACCCCATCTACCACCCGACCTGTGGTTGAGACAGACCCATGCAGGGTTCTCAAGACATTGCTGGACTTGATGCCCCCTGATGATCGACATAGTGAGTCTACCAATATTAGAGAATTGACCGAGCTGCACCAATAATAACGGCTTTCATAGACGTAGGGTCTAAAGCTGCGAGTAATTGTCCGACTGCCCGTACACCGAGGACAGGACTCGTGAGTTTCTTTGTATTGGTCGCCCAAACCGCTCCAATGCCCACATAATCAGCGCCGTCTTCAGCAGCCTTCCTGACGTGAGTCACGTCATTGCAGGATACTCCAATGACTTTTTCTGGCGGAAGAAGGCTGCGAGCCACAAGGACTGGCATATCCGTTTGTCCCAGGTGCACACCGTCTGCATCAACAGCTAGGGCAATATCAATGCGGTCGTTGATAATGAGAGGAACACCATATTCTTCGCATAGGCACTTGCTTTCCTTGGCGATGTGCAGAAACTGTACTGGGGGCGAGTGGCGTACAAAAACCGTTTGCTCATGAGCAGCGATGTCGAGAGTAGTTCCGAACGTACTTCAGCTGTATCCGCTTTCTTTTCGCGGACTTGTACTACAGTTACGCCCCCCTCCAGAGCCTTGTTGAGAAATTAACCAAGGGATCACCGGGAGACTAGGGGAAAAGTCACTTCTTTGAGAAAGTCACGGTAGACCTGTGCGCCTTAAGGCATGAGTTGGGCCCCAAGATCTTCCCAAGCAACAGGAAGTACCTTTCCTTCAGGAAGTAGCTCGCGTCCGGTGACCAGGTAGAGGGAATAATCAATCGACCTCTTCATTATCGGACAGTCGGTCGCTACCTTGTTTACACAAATTAGCGGTTGTGACGTGTATATGCGGTCATCCCCCTGTTTCTTCTGCGTTCTTGCCCGACACATTTCCGTGTCTTTCCTTGCCTAGATCGCTTTGCATGTGTTGTCATTGCCTTGTTCCACTCTTCTTCACTTCCGCCCTGCCGTCTGTTTGTCCAATGCGTCGAGTTGCTCGTCCTCCACTCGCGAGTACTCGTTGGGATGCGTGGTAAACAGCAACCGTATAGTATCACTGCGTCGACTCCGTGACAGAGCGACGTACGCGTTGAATGGCGAGTTCGCCAGATGGTGGGTTTCCTATGCCTACGATCACACTCTCGACTGTTTGACCTTGCAAACCAGGAAGCTGACAACCCGTCTAGCCCCTACAGCTGCGTACCCACACCGCTGCCGCCTCCTTTGTCCGCGCACGTCATTCCGTAGCTGCACGATCATGCACCTGCCCATCACCACCACCTCCGCCCCACTACACCGCCAGACCAGACCACCTATGTGATGGCGGCGTGCGACGCTCCGTTTGCTAGCAACTTATTCGTGAGCACGGCGAGGGTGAAACGGGGCAGGCGGCGACGAGGACGACGAGACGAGGGAAAGAAGGGAGGATAGGCCCAGAGGGGGAAGGCACGGGGGCAATGGGACAGGCGAAACAGCAACGACGAGTGCGGGACATGCCAGCAGACAGCGCGACTACCGGTGGACCGTGCTCGTGAGCACGCTGGGTGCTGATCGCATGACGGGACCAGGCGACGCTGGGCAGAGTGAGACGGGGCAGGGCTAGGACGGCGTGCGACACAAGCGTGGGCCCACTTGCAGACAGGCGTCTACTGGCTTGCGAGCGGTCGGAACGGTCACGGTCAACACTACGAGTCGCGTGTCAAATATGTCGTCATCTTTACTTACATAACCATCCTGGCCCTCCTCGACGTAACAGACGGACCTGGAACAAACCATGTCCAAGTTGTCGTCGCTGCGACGGCTTTCCAAATCAACAAAGCATCGGTTCTGTCTGCGAAACCCTGAGACAGCCTTTCAGGTTGCGGAGGCATTCGTTCCTGCGGGGACAAACGACAAGGTGGTCATCGAGGCTTTTCCAGGCGAGTCCAATTTCCTGACGTCCGCCGTGCCGAAGATTCATCGACTCTGAAAGGGCCCGGAATATTGACGCGTGCCTTGTTGCAGCTCCCCAGGGAACGGATACGCAAAATCATCGTGCTCGAAAATGCAGAATGCTTCTCCGACAGCCTTCGAGTACGTTGAAGATTGACCATTGCTGCAGCGCGCTGAAGACATTTAGCCACTCCAAACCATTGATTCACGCGTGCAGGTCCTCCCGTGGGATGGGTATGCATGGAACACGTATCACAAACTGGAAGCCGAGGGTCACTTGCGCGACCTCGAGACTTCTGGTTGGCAAGAGGACTCCCCACTACGTTTTATTGCCCATCTCCCAACTTCCATTCACGGCGAGCAGCTCATTGCGCAGTTGCTGCGTCTAGTGCCCGACCGGGGCTGGCTGTTCCGCTATGGCAGAGTCCCCATGAGCTACATAATGCACGACTTCGTGTGGGAGGTACGCTTTCTCGTTTTCCCTATGTCATTCTGACGAGCTCTTGCAGCGCATATCGGCGAGTGCTAGTAGTCCCGATATGCTAAAGAATCGGTGCAAGTTGTCTGTAATAGCGGAAGCTGTTGCCTCGTTCCGGGAGGTCGTCCCACCAGGCACCCTACAGCCATACGAGGAACACTTTTGGCCACCAAGTATTGCGACCGCGGAGGGCCGTTCAAGGAAAACCCGGCAAAATGGAAACATGGTGGCCATCACCATGGATCCCGCGTTAGAACAGGTCTCGGCCTCAGCTCTCACAAGTTGCAATCACTAATCAGTACGATAGATTATCCAAAAAGGCCTTCTCGACAAGTGGGACTTCTGCTTGCGAAAATTGTTTGTCCTGAGATCGCATCCGCTCGAGCATGCTATCTCGTACGTCAAGTAATGCCAACACCTTTGGTTCTGACCTTCATTCATTGCTAGTCATCTGGCCCCGGGTGCATCAACCTTGTTGACTATGCTTGAAGATGGTCCCTTTTCAGACCATTCAATTGATGTTTCGAAGCCCGTGCGTGAAATGAATGTGCGGGATTGGGCGACGCTTGTGTCAGCATTCCATTCATGGCCGTTTGCACCTGATGTAAGTTTATCGATACGATCTGCTGACTGTGGGCTAACTATATTTCATGTTGTAGGATCTACTCATAACGGACTCGTTCTCTCGTGAGGATAGAACTTGGTGAGTGCTACGCGTTCCCGGCAGATACTTTGTTTACGCGGGTAGATTTGTATGTATATCCGAGCCCGAAGTAACAGAGAAAGGGATGGATATCGGTGCAGCTACACAGCGCGTGGTTGTCCGCAAAGAAAGAGGGACGAAAGACCGTCGAAGTCACCTTGCTTGCGGGGTTGCATACCCGTGGGGTACCCCGCGGCCACGGGTACGGATTAATCAGGTCTTACACGCCACAACCGTGCGTCTACATTCACGGGCCAGATTATGTGGACATCTCCACAAAGTGAAGAATTCGATGACAAACGTAATGCACCAGGCAGGACGCCCCTCTGGATTCTGCAGAACGCCCCGACCCACCACTAGCCAGAATTTCAATTTCCGCCTTCCTTCTGGTGTGCAAAATCCGCATGAGTTCTTTCCTATGGGAGCACCGTAAGAGAATGCCCGCATATCACATTAGATCCCATACCTCCATTCCTTAGGTAAACCGCTTCCATGGTGTTGTAACATTGTCATGGCCTGCAGCAAGATCACCTCTGTAGCCACGACAGTGGAGTACTGTATTGCGTGATCTACCTTTCTTTCATCATGTCTTGTGATAGGAATCAGAGTATCCGGTGGAATATCTAGGCTGCAGAGGGTGTGTTAGATATAATATCACGGACCAGCTTTGTCCCTTACGATGCGAGTTCAGAAGCTCTGATCCCAAGCCATTGAATGCGATGCGCGGCAAGCTTTTCGTTCTCGTGCCGCAAGCTTCGACTCCCGTATCTGTAAACTGAAAGTATGTCCAAACCATATGCATCTCCGTCGACCAGTCCCATTATTGGTATGCTAGAAGATATCTTAGGCATGTTATAGGGAGATCTTAGTCGCTTACTCGTCTGGCAAGTTGTCTGATAACGTTTTCACGAGCTGCCGAGTGGCAATGTCTGGATACCCTTTACCCTGTAAAGCAAAGTGAGCAGGGTCTCGCACAGGCAGGCGCGACATTTTACTGTAACGATTAGCCCACATCCTGGTAGCTCCGGGTACCTGGTGAATTGGGATTGGCACAGAGTACGAAAGATTGCCTGGATTTGGCGAAAAGGTTGTGTCAATAGCAGTCAAACTCCCATTGAGCAGTGAGTGACCTCCTTTTCGATCACAAGGACCCAGCTGACATCGGACTTGACATCGAATCGTTCAATGTCTTCTCCAGCCGGGATAAGTGTGCCCTAGTCACAGCATTGGGCGTCGTCTGACGCGCAAGCGAGAAGCGACACATGCCTCGGAATCGTTTACGCACAAGACTTGGCCGTCAAGCAAATGTATAGTCAGGCCACTACCACAGACCAGACCTTTGGAGGCGGCACGCTATATGCATGAGTGCACATAGTCAAAGCAGGCAGTTTCCGGCAGAATACATACTATATTTAAACTGGCTCTATCGAGTGCCAAGGTCGCCGCAAGATCGTCCACGAGCTGCGCCAGTCAGATGTTGTTGGACCAATTGTTTATGCTCACTTTGTCTACCGTCCTCTGCGACCTGAACAGCAAAACGTCCTTGTAGAACAGGTCGCTGCGACCTGGAAGTTGACACAGGCTGGGCCAGGCAAGGCCATCACCCACCGTTTAGTCAACGAGAAGTCCCGGACCAGGGCCTCGTGCGCAAAATTCATCACGCGCACAAGTTGGGCTGACAGGCGGCTAAGGTGCTTCACGTGTGTGACATCGTGTGGTTACATACCAATCGGTCTTGAGCTTGGACTCTTGCTTGAAGCAGGGAAGCGGAGAACTCGCGGAGCACATCTACACGACACGGGTCTGTCGGTGCGGGGGCCAGAAAGGACGGGGAACGGTAGTCACCCCCCGTGCTTGTCTTTCTGTCTGTCAGCGATTTGAATCTCTATCTTGGCACTGTGCTGTCGGCTCGATTGCGGTAGAACACCAAGCCCTTGGACTCGTCTAGACGTTTTGAGGGACATGACGAGTTGTTCCACGATGGTGAGCGTAAGACGTTCAATCTGGGCTATGGCCTCGCTGGCCCGACGAGTGTGTATGCGCCCAGAGGCGTGCATGGAACGGGACGTACACGGTGGCATCCTGTCCTGGGGGGTCTTCTTGATCGCTCTCAGACACGGCATGGTGCGCGGGGGATGGTTCTGGATCAGGGACACTCTGTCGGTCCGCCGTGTCCTCCGGCTCCATGGGCGTGGTGGCTTTGAGGTGTTGAGGTCCCCGCAGGGAGGTGCTTACGACGAGGATGCCGATGGTTTGAGCCCACGTCCAAGACACGCATCAAAAACTAGTCGCGTTGTGCCGTACAATGGAAATACACAAACATGATGCAAGCGGGACGGTCAGCCCCACCCAGGTACATTTACGTTGAACCACTTGGGAAGTTGCCGCCAAAATTCTTCCTTTGCTGCAAGGACCGCAGAGGAGAATTCCGCACGGCACGCTTCGCACGTCCGCATGGTGGAAGGGCTGTCCGCAGGAATGCTTTCCCTCGTTTGCATCGCCTCGGCATCCGACATGGCGTACAGGGGATCTGAAGTGCGGTGGCTGATGATTCCGTTGATGTCGCGAAGGAGCTCAAAGGTGATGGCCTCGAACGCAATTTGACAAGCACGCCGTGCCAAGGGGTTCGGGTTGCTGCGACGATGACACCATGTGGAGGGGGCTCTCCCTTCGAGTTCGTTGACGATAAAGGTGGAAAAGTAGCGTGCGGCATGTTCGCGCCCACGGAGAACACAAAGGAGGTCGTTGTCGTCGAGGCTGGCGTAGCTGCCAAGTCGGGCATTGAAGACACCTGTCGCGGCTTCGCTCGGGGCAGAACGAGAAAAGTCGTACATGGCGGCAGGTAAGAGGGAGGGTGCGTCGATGTCTCTGGCCAACTTGATGACATCTCTGCGGTTTGGAACGGTGGTGAGTGTAGCACCGCTCACGGTGACAAGGGATTACCGACACAGGGTGGGGCAGACTGGGGTGAGGAGAGTATATGCCGTCGGGGGACGTTACGCCGGATTCACGGGCCACCCACAGGGACAGTTTCGTCGGCCACAGGTTTGAGAGGACGCGGAGGATGTCGCGGCGGACACGGTGGACCTTGTAGGTGGTGAGGACGCGGAGGAGACTGGCGACGATGGCAAAGCCCGGTTCGTCGTAGGTCAGAAAGGAGCTAGAAAACGTCAAAGTGCGCGGGGAGCAAGCACGCAAGGACTGCACGGACATGCCGTCGTAGAGGGCCTGGAGGAGGTATGCGATGCTGTGCGGCGGATCGGGCAGCGAGAGCACGGGGCGGCCCTCGATCGCGGGGGCGGGGTCCATGGCTGCGACGAGGTCGCGAAAGACGTGCGAGTGTCGGACGAGGAGGCCCTGGTGCACGACAAAGTAGTCGGGCCCGGCGAGGAGGACGAGGTTGCCGTCGAGAAAGGACAGGTCGCCGTGTCGGACGGGCTCAGCCATGACGCGCGGGACAACAGGCGTGGGAATGCCTGTCTCCCTTCAAAATCGCACACGTCCGACTCTCGCTCAACCTCCACCATGCCTGAGATCGCCCCTCCCGCTGCCCCTCCCCGCGTCGTCCCCGGTGCTCCTCCCCCCGCTACCCCCTCCAAGGCCCAGAGGAAAAAACGCAAGACGGGTGCCAAGAGCAAGACGCCTGGCTCCCCCGCAGAAGGCTCAATCACCCTCCCCGACGCCCCTTCCCCTCCCCCTGCCGACGGGACCCCCAACGAGACCGACGCCAGGGAGGAGACCGCCCCTCACGAGCTCGCACCCGCGTCAGAGGCCCCCACGCACGACGACCCTAACCCCAAATCAAGTCCTATCGTCGAGCTCGTGCAGAAGCGCATGCGCCCTCTGGGCAAGAAAATCGTGCGCTCTCCCTGTCCTCCCTCCCGCATCACGAGCTGACGCTTTTAACTCGCACACCCTTATCACAGTCCCGGATCTCAAGTTACACCGCAACCGAGCACGAAAAACTCAACGACGATCAAAAGCGGTCACTCAAAAACCTTCCCCATCTCGAGGCTGCTTACAAGGAACTTGAGGATCTCAGAAAGTCGATAGAGGTGTCTATCGTCATATCGGACCGTCACTGCCACGCATCTAACACACTTTCAGACACTTGAAGTCGAGTTGGCTCGCGATCAAGCGTCAAAGCGCGCAGAAGCTGACCGTACACTGTCCCTCAAGGTACAAGAGGCTGTTTCGTCTTCGCAGGCAGGCTTTGCAACCCTACGGGCCCTCGTTCATGTTGTCTCACATTCTCTTGCAGGCTTCCTATTTTTCAAGGTTCTCCTCGATACTAACGCTCCTTCGCTTGCGCTCCGTGCTTGCATCCGGAGATGTCCTCCCTGTGGTGCTCGACTTTGATGAAAGTGAAGGCGCAGCAATCTTCACCGCATCCGACACTCTTCTTGGAGAAGAAAATGATACCAAGAATGCTATCCTTTCTGGTCTGTTGTCTGGCGAGGGTGACGTCAATGGCGTATCGTGTCAGTTTTTAAATTTCATGGTCACGAGACTGTCTAAACACCTGCTTCAGTCACCCGATTGTTCAGTATCGTCCAGTCTTTTCTTGATTCACCGCGCGAGCCCAGTCCTCTGCCAGCCGAACCGGAGCCTGTCCAAACCGAAGCCGCGCCCGAGGAGGAGCCAGTGTCGGGTATCCCCAACTCTCTGAACGTCTCCAATAGTCTCCGTTTCATGCAAGCGAGCGAGCTGGAGGCGCCGGCAATCGAGAATGATGCCGAATGGGTAGAAAAGCCTGACGTAGAATCCAACAGCGCTTCCGAAGATCAAGTTCGGGTCACTGAAGATCTCTCCGTAGAACAAGTAGAGGTCAGTGATTGCACCGTCCTCTTCCGCTACGCGTGGTCAACTTGCGATACACAGGCTACGTCAAGTCATCCCATCGATTGGGCAGAGGCAGATGAAGAGGCCGGGCTTCCTTCCATCGCGAACCTTCAAGCAAGTTTTGCACCATCTGGGCCGGCGACGCCTGTCGTTCAGACAATTGAAGTGAACCTGCCATCAGCGCCCCACTTGAATGGGAATGACCACGCACCCCCACCACAGTCGGAGGATGATGGTTTCACCCCCACGCCTCGTGGCAGCCGCGGTCGCGGCAGAGGCCATCGTGGTGAACGCGGTAATATGCGTGGAGGCTTCCGTGGTGACAGGGCAGGTTTCCATCGAGGTGGGGAGCGGGGTGGCCGCGGCAATCGGGGTGGTGATCGTGGTAAATACTTTCAATGATTTGTACGGTCATCTTTGACAGCATCCCAGGTCATCGCGGTGGCCGTGCAGACGGCGAGTGGCGTAATGGTGATGGTGAGCATCGGGGCAGGGGCCGTGGCCGTGGCCGAGGGCGAGGAAGTGATGGTGGCGAGCGCCGAGGTATGTGACTCAGACAAGGACAGCATGCAGGACTAAAGGGATGATACAGGCTCAGGTCAGCACGAGTCTCGTGGTGGGCCTCCTTCGTAGGTAACGCATGGTATCGATAAATGTAACCTGGTTACCCAACCAGTGCTTGCTATATATGTATGTGGTGTGGAACAGCGTGAGCATGGTAACTGGTATTCAGAGCGTTTGAATGATCATCACGCAGCCTTCAACTTGATAGTTACCCGGAGGGTGATTAAATACCGCCTGGCTGATCTGAGCACCTCATCCAGACCTACAGGATGCCCATACTCACCACTGTGATTGACGACAAGTCCCCCCTCATCTCGTACGATGCAACATGGCTTCCCGGAACGTCCTCAAATGATAACCTCACAGTAGAGTAAGTCCCTGGGGGCCCCGGGGTGTTCAATTGGCTACAGGATTGAGAATTCCGAGTAGCTATTACCTGGGTACCTTCCAGAAAAACAGCGCAACGGACGGGACAGCGACATTCAGCTTCAACGGGACGGCCATTTGGATATATGGCGCCAACAGACCAAATCATGGAATCTACACCGTTCAATTAGACAGCCAGACCTATCCTGGTGTCAATGGCTCCGGGAACAACTTGTTCCAGCAATCACTCTTCAGCGCAAACGTGAGCCAGGCCACGCATACCGTGAGCCTTGTGAACAATGGTGGGGCGTCTGGCCTCTATGTAGATATCGACATGGTCAGTCCAGTCCAGGGTGCCACCAACGGCGGTTTGATCAATCCATAGATCGTGTGGCAATCCGAGGTTGGGAGTACAGGTGATCGACTGGTTCCCGAGCTGGTTCAAGATGCGGATCCTCGCTTTCAATATCAACAAGCTTCATGGCAGACCACGTCGTCCACCAGCAATCTGAATCTAAATTTGTTCAACAACGGCACTGGCCAGTGGGTGGCGACAGCCGGAGAACCTTTTCTTCCCAGCTAACTTGCGCATAGCGTCACAGACACATCTGATGCAAGCGTTTCATTCACATTTTCAGTAAGCATGTCTGCTTCCCCTGTCCGTCGCCTACGAGTAACGTGCGCATAATTGCAGGGGATGCTTGCTTTCCTACACTGACATTTTTCAATCTGACGGCCCCAACAGGCGAGGCTGTGACGTTATTTGGATCCTCTGGGCCTTCCAACGGACCGTATTCAGTCCAATTGGACGGTGGTCAGGCTGTGAGCTATAACGCATCAAACGCTTACCCGACAAACTATGGCGTTACGATCTACCATGCCGACAACCTCGGCCCTGGTGCACATCGAGCCGTCCTTACCAACCTCCCTGCTGAAAGTGGGCAATACTTGGCCATTGACTATGCAATGTTGTGGACGACGGCAAAGTACTTCCATGTGACTCAGCTAGCTGCTTCGCGTGCTGACAAGATCATGGTTTCTGCAGTGCTACAAATGCTATATTGCCGTCAAGGTATATTCCAAGCAATGTATATTCTTTCCCCTCGTTGATGCGTTTGACTGCACACATGACAGCAACTATACTGTACAGAGGTACGCGATCATACAAATGACCCAGCAGTTGCCTGACTCGATCTCAAACAGGCTCAGCTCAGGAGCCATCGCTGGCCTCGTTGTCGAGGGTGTCATCGCTGTCATGGCCCTGGCGGCGGCGGCAATGTTCTACTGGCGTTGGAGAACTGCGCTGACCACTTCACGCACTATTTATACTCCGGAACACTGGTCCCCCAGGACGACGACAGCGACCACGACCGGCATTGTTCCGTCGTTGGAGGCCCGGAGCAGCCCGAGCTCACGTCAAAACAACACCGTGTTCCAATCGCTCGCTACCGTCGGCCGGTCGTACCAGCAGCTGGACGACAACGGTCTCGTGCAGGGTAACATGGCCTCTCACGCAGCATCCAACTCGATCGATTCCCGTCGAGTTTCGGTAGGGGGAGCGAGTGCCCTGAATGAGGTGCGCACAGGATTTCAACGAGACCCGTTGTCTGTGGACTGACGCTTTGTCAAAGGAGCCAGCCGCGGGAGGGAGACTGCCCCTCGGCGGTATACTAGAGGGGGAGGCGCTGGAGCCAACCAGAGACCTGAACACGACAGGCTTTCCCGGCCATCAGCGCCTCTCGGCGTACGAAGACACACACTTGCATCCCCCGCCCGGCTATGACACCGCCGTTCGGGGTTTCGACGCATAGTCGCGCGTGTTCCTTGTTCAGGTATTCATGTATAAGATTAATGTATAAACTTGTCATCGCGCGCGCTGTGCATCGTCGCTGGCCGAATTCGCGGGCGGGGTCTGACTTGCTGGTACCCTGATGGACAACACAGGCGACACCACAGCCAAGCATGCTGCTGTGGGGAGACACGCTGACCATCCGAATCGCGTACGGCAACTTTGGATGTGGCAGCTCGAATCAGGGAACCTGCCGCGTTCGCCCACAGCATCTGCATCGTCTGTGTCTCTTCCGCTTAAGTACGACGAGTATCGCTCGTTCTCCACCCATCTTCCACCCGGCAGCCATGGCCAAATCGAATCGTATGTCTCACTCTGTTGCGGGTTGGGTCCGAACGACTTTCTCTTCTCCGTGCAGCAACGTTTGTGATCACGTTCAAGGACGTGGACTCGTATGCAAAGTACAAACGACTGGTCACTGAGAGCGGGGGCACCATCTTGAATGACTATGGACCCGTCATCAAGGCGAGGACGCCCCCCCGGCTTCTATCGCCTTGCTGAACTCGCGACGCTCTAGGGTTTCGGTGCCAGCTTCCCTTCCGACGTCGTCGAGTTGATAAAGTCGAGCAACTTTGTCGAACAAGGCATCAGTACCTTTGGTACAGGTCTCTCTAGACTCGTCCGAGTTGTCCTGACTCTACCTTCCCCAGAGCCCGACAGCATAGTCACTACTCAGGGGGAGTGATGGGATACTGCGCTATACGACATACAATGCCGTGTAAGATTAGAACAAGCCATACATGAATACGTACACACGTGCGTAGCTCTGTACGAACGGGTTGGTTCGACAGAATTACCATAAGAAAATCGGATACACAAGGGGGCCCTCCACCGATCTCAGGTGACAATCACGATCTGGCCCCTACCGTCCTTGAGAACGACTAACTCACACCCAATCTTCTCTCCAGTATCCATGCAGACAACATCGGTGGGGTCGATCGACGACGTTCGTATCTGTCGGCGCTCGAAAAAAGAACGTCCCAGGACGACATCAAAGTGGGGCTCCTCAGAGAGATAGACAGGTATGGAAACGCTCTTGGGCTTGGACGGCTTGCCGTTCGCAGACGGTTCGGCCTTTTGGCCAGCCGGCGCCGAGGCAGCCGCTGGTGCCAGCGTGATAGGCCACTTTCCGAGATTGACCAGCCCGCCGTAGCCATAATGTCCCGGCGCAGCGTCGGCAGGGATGAAACCGTGTTTCAGGGCAAATTTCCTCGAAATGTACACGTGGCGATAACCAATCTTCAGGAGCATTCGTACTGCGCGAGATGTCAATCCACGTCAGCCCTCGCTGCCAAAAACACCGGGGAGAATGGGGATACCATTGTTGACGGGGCCAATGGTGCCCATGACCGTCCTCACGCCATTCTCGCTGTGAAATTTCTCGAATTCTTTTCTGTGCTTTGCGACCCTTGACCCCCCCACGGTTGCGTCATGTGCAGGATTCTTCCCTCTGAGACTCGTTCGCGAATGCGATCGGGATGATCCGGCCGAGCGAGGTGAGTGAAACATGTAGAATGAGGGATTCTGGTAGGCGGGTGGCTCTGGAAGCTGACCTGCAGGGTCGTGGACGTACAAAGTGATGGTAGGCACCGCTGACGATGCTTGGGCCGTACTCGAGGGGGTGTTTTGGCGCCAGACGAAAATCGTGTAGTCGCTGTCTGAAAAAGACGTGGGGGTGAGGACGGGGGAGAGGGAATATAGGAACACTACCGTCGTCCAGATTCCAGATTTTATCAGTCCAGACGTATTTGATCCATCCTGACTGCACCCGTTGGCCGTGAAACTCTGTACGGCACTTGCGTGTCAGTTTGTCATGAAGCTGCCGCAGAGACTCGTCTTTTACTACGCCGAGGGGCTGAGCACCGGGGATCGAGAGAGGCGTACCACCTACTGACAAGAATGCACGATGGCAAAGGACGAGAGTGGGGTGTGCACGTTGAGGACGGGAGGAGCCACGGACGTGGAGGTGGACATGGCAGGAGACGGACGTCATACACACGCACTCGGACTGTGGGAAGATGGCTTGCTCGGCGGTCTATGTACTACGTCTACCGCTACCAACAACTCAACAGTGGTTTGGCTCGGACCATCTCGAGGCGCTGCACGAGACATCAGACGTCGGTCCGATAGAGTAGCAGACACACCCACCTCGAAAACGACCGTCCGCTTGCGTTGCTCGGCCTCGTCTGCAGCCAGCCATTCCAACGTGTTGTCGAGCTGTTGCCGCGAGCGTCCTGCATGGCTACTCCACCGCATGTGCCGTGGCGCGGGTGGTTCGACATGCGACATGGATTTAGACATGGTTGTCAAGTCCTCCTCCGTCACCGAACCGGCAAGCGATTCGTCATCAGGTAGCGACGTCACCTCGTCAGGACTCGCGGGAGGTGAAAGTGGTGCCGATTCAGGCTGGCTCCGAGGTACCGTGCCTCGTCCTTCCGCTTGTGTAAGAAGAGATGTATGTTCGCGCGACGCAGAGGACTCCCCCACATCTACTTCTTCATCTTCCTCCTCAATCAGGGGTTCGTCGACGCCAAGTCTCTGTAAACTAGCTTCAACCGCATCCAACCTCTCGAGGTGCTCGAGCACAGTGACTCCTGTAGTGCCAGGGTGGACTTTCTGAAACTTGGCAGAGAAGGGTACCGGTCGGTTCGCCTCGGACGAACGCTTGCGCACAGGTGGCGGGAACTCGCTCGAACGGCTGAGACTACGAGTGCGGCGGGGGAGAGGCACACTGCTAATCGATGGTCGAGGCGAAGCACCAACGGGTCCCGCTTCTGGAGGGTGTGGCATTTCTTCCATGATTTCCGCCTCGTCGTCCCAAACAAGTGCTCTCGCCCGTCGGGTCAACTCTAGGGGTCCTGAAAGGTCCAAAGAATAACTGTGCAACCGCGTCTAGATGAACAAGCATGCAACCAACCTTCGTCCTAAGGTGAACATCATGTCAACAGATCTCTTGATAACGACATAAATAGGTGCTCACTGCGTGTTTCAAAGACTGCACGATGTTGTGAGCCTGACCTTTGATGACAGCCAATTGTCTCTGGCAACAAAATCCTCAGCTAACAAACGAGAGTAGATCACTGAACGCGCACTCACCTTGAACATCTTGGGATGAAAGTCTGGATCAACGGCGAACAGTTTCCGCAGTTGGAACGTCGTTTCCTCCCACCATGTTTTGCTAGTCAAGAGTGGTAAGAAGTGTTGTCGTGTCTTTTCGCTGAATGGTCGTCCGATCAAGTTCACGGGAAGGTAAAGCCACCCGTAAGTATACGAACGCCATCCTTGCGGGTGTTCGTGAGGAAAAGATAGCGAGTTGTCGATAGCAGCAATGTGAATATGCGGGTGACGAGTAAAGTCGTCTGAAAGTGTCGATGAAGCAGTCTGAGATGGTGGGACAGCGTGTGCAAAAGTTACCGCAGACTGAGAAGGTGTAGAGGTGTCCGAGTATCGAAGGTCCTTGATCAGTGACATCTGAGGCCGTTTCGACGGTTGGGGAGCCACATCAATCAATGACTTCTCGTGGTCACCTTCGCAATACTTGATCATGTAATTGTCGGCTCCTCGGTCGGTGTTGAGCATAAGATAGTCTAGATGACGGTCAAATGAATCGCCCAAGGAGAAAACAATCGAAAATACCTAATATCACGAGTCTTCCAAGAATAGGGCGATGAACGGGCGGAATCCCACGCGCTGAAATGAATGCTTACTTTTCAAGCTCTTCTCTAAAACTTTGCTGGAGTGCTCTCGACCAATAAAACGGGCGCGCGGAGTCGCTCTCTTCTGTTACATCGAACAATGCACGCTCCTCCTCTGGATCTTCCTCTTCCAGCTCCTCGTCACCTGTCCTTCCGCAAACGATCTTCAACGCAGAAAAGAATTTCTTGCTCGGTAACCCTTTTCTGTGAGGCGAATCATCAAACGTGTCCGCTAGCGAACGACCCGGCCATGGGTGTCTGCGCAGAAAGTCTGAAGCATCTGGAAAAATATAGACAAGTCAGAAACGGGTGTCCACGGCGGGAGAAACGCTCACCAGAGTATCCATGCATGAAGAGCTGCATGCTGCCTATCTTTTCTGGGAGCGGCTTGCCCTTTTTTGCTGCACTCCTGTCGAGCCAGTCATAGAAAAATGCCTAGCAGAATGGGGATCTGCGGATCGTCCCACAAAAAGCTATGTATACTGACCTGGCTCGAAAGAGACACGAGTTGGGTGCGTGGGACGATATGCAGCGAAAGGCGTTCATCGAGCAAGGAAGCCGCTGCCTCTGATATGTAGCTACGAGGGGCATTTCGCTTGAGCGCTGTAGAAGGCGCCATCAACGCAACGACTCACCTTAAATTCGGTATGAGACAGGATCGGCCAAACGGGATAATCCAACGGAATTGACGATGAAGCCATTTTGTAGTCTGTGCGGATTCGTGGGGTCACACCACAGGTCACAAGGCAGCGCACTTGCCTTGGGGTTGAGGCGGCCGTATGGCTCTTCGTCCTTGGGCTTGAATACCCTGTGTGGGTGGAGGGTCAACCCGCAGACGCTGGAACACGGGATGGATACATACGCAACAGTCTGCACTTTACCGTCCACCTTTGCACGAGCAAAGTAAGAGCCCGAAGAGCCTTTCGAAATCATCTTTGGATGAATGCCCGCGGCGATCGCATTCCGAACCGACTGTGTAATGCTGGCGAGGGTGGGTGGTAGTCGAACATCACCAAACTGGAACGTACCTGTCAAAGGCGGCTTGCGTCACCGGGGGCTTGTGGTCCAACGTCTTGACCTACGAACACGCGCACGTGAGGCAATACGGACACTCCAAGGTGGTCTGGCTCACCACGGACACGGCCCCTTCGTTCACGCCCGGAGGGAGGACATAGGGATCGAAGACGCTCTGCCATATCTCCTTGCGCGAATGGTCCTCCACCTTCTTCTTCCGCTTCACCTTTTGGGCGATGGATTCTGTCCACCTGGCTGCATAGTCAGGTCGAGCGCCGCAGAAAGGCGACTGTCGCACCTTTTGAATGCATTGTCCAGTTTGCTGAGGTCTATGTGACCCGGCTTGTATGGACGTTTGAGTGACCTTCCCTGCGAGGGTTTAGCAACGTGGTCAGGATCGGGGGTGCCGTTGACCGTCCGTTCGTCTTCCTCCGCATGCTGTGGTAGTGGTTCGTAGCCTGCAGAGCTTGGCATGCTGAAGAAGGTTCAATGTAGGATAGCCCCAACTAGTTGGGAACTCTGTCGAAGGTGGAGTTGGTGCAATGTGGTTTGTTGCCAGCATGTGCACGGACTGGTCCGTTGAACGGCTCTAGGAGACCTGGAGCCCAACGGCATCTGTACTGCCACCGGAAACGTAACAATTTAGGGAGACTCGAGGCACGTCGTATTCTAAGGCGTGGATTACAAGGTGTACGGTATTAGGTACAGTGTTGGTTCCCAAACGCATGCCAATGGCCGTCTATTCGGTTTTGGATGGAGGTTCAGCCGAACATTGCCTGGTGCCATCAAGATCGCAGGACTTTGGACCCTGCTCTAGGTCCGACTCGTCGGAGGATGCAGGAGCAGCGACGAGACAGGGCGCATTGAAAATGGTGCGGTCGGTGATTGCGGGGATGGTCCGGATGAACATCATGGCCCACAGCAAGAAGACGATGCCTATGAACGCAGTGAGTCGGAATCTGAAATGCCAGTGGGCAAAACATACAGGACCAAAGTGAACCGAAAACGCGGAAGAAGCCACTGTTCAGGACATTCCCCAGCTGTACTGACAGTAGAGCATAGGCTCCGTTGGGGAAGACGAGACCCCAGTACGCTAACCCGAAAGGCGGGATGCCCGACCGACGTAAGACGCTGAATATCGACAAGAAAGCAATGCAGATCCAACATATGCCCATGGACCACAAGATGTAGGACCCGCAGAAGCAGAATGAATAGAGGAGCTGTCCCGTGATCGGAGATGTGGGGAACTCGCCCGAGGAGTGGAGCGGAAACAGTGCGGCAAGGCTGGCACCGTTCACCAGCAACGAGTAGCCCCCCTGGCTCAATGGGCCAAGGACGAGAAATGCAGACAGAATCAAGTTTGCATCCGGGGGTCCATAGACGATCAACCGAGCAAGGTAGACAACGATCATCATTATCGCGAGGCTAAGTCCGATGGCGAGCATGGAGAGTGAGATACCCGTGGTGAGAAGAGCGAGCGTCGACGAGTGCGGCTGGAGAGCTGCCGATAGCAGACCCCCGGTGGACGACGCGACGATGAGAGTAACGACGGGCAGAAGCCATACTGCTGCCATCTTTGAAAAAGAGTGCGTTTGAAAGTTTGACCTGCTACCCTGTCAGAAGGAGGCGGGTAGATTCGCGGTTGTCGACGTACATCATATGGACTATGCCAAATGCGCACAAGAATGAGCCGACCGAGTCGACCCACCAGCATGCCCACAGAAAATAGAGGAGCCCTAGCCCCCCGAACCCCGTCTCTCGATTCATACCCTCAACAAAAGGTTGAGTCCTGGCCGAGTGCAGATCACCGGGTCACTCACGATGGCAACGTTGATCAGGGTAGCGAAACCCATTGGAACGGCGCCCATGAACAAACTCTGGGCAGGGTGACGGAGCATCTTTGACCAGACATCTGGAAACAGCGCATATCTGACGACAGTGGTGGCACTGATGGAGATGAAGAGCACGAGATCAAGGAAGAATACGATGAGAGTGAAGATTCTGACGATGGGACTCCCGTGGCCGTAGGGGAAGTTGAGGATCAGGGAAGAGGTTATGCCTGTGCCCATCACGACGGTATGCCATGCAGGCGTAAAATGTCTGAACGCCGTTAAAGATGCTGGCCAAGGACGTACGGATAGGACATACCTGACACACTCCTTCCATGTTTTCTTGGTTGACATTACTCGGTGGGTGACAAATAAAATACGGGGGAGTGAGAGCTGTGGTCGCGTTTATACGAGCGGGACGACATGCTCGAGTTCCAGATGGTTGACCCGGGGTTGCTGTAAGTTCGGGGTTCGACTCGGTCAGCTGTCCTGATCGATACTCCGCGAGCCGCTCCTCGATTAATTTGGTGTGTAATCTCTGCGGATAACACTATATAAATCATCGGAGCATCTAGTCCGAACCGCGTCCAGTCTCGTCCTCAATGGCCCCCAAAGCCCTCCAGCTCGTTCCATCCGACCTCCTCCTCCATCGGAAGCGCATCAAAAATCCGTCCGGTTGCACACATCCGAAGCGTCTGCACCCCAACGTAAATCCACAACAGCAGCGTCGCCACCGCGTAGATCGCCCTCCACACGCGAAAAAAAGTGGAGGAAAACGTCGTCGCCAGCGCGAGCGTGCAGTTCGCATATACCCCCTACGGCCCGGTACTCACGTTTGGGAATATCATGGACCAGAATGTCAGCCTGAACGGAACGTGGGCTCGCCGCAGTGAGTGCCACAAACCAAAGAAGGCCGAGATCATCCACATGGTTCCAAAAGACCACAATGCAAAGGCGACCATGACGCATATCACATGGATGATCTCCCCAGTTTCTGATGCCCCTAGAAATCCATCACTTTGGCCGTCGGTTAGAGATAGTATCGACTTGAACCCGGAGCCGATCAAAAGGATGGCGTAGGCGCTCTGCCCAGTAGGTCCTAGCGGGAAAAAAATTGACAAGATCCCAGGTCCCTTTGCGTAACCATGTGTGACGGTGCGGATGAGATATGCAGTGAGGAGCATCATGGTAATTGCCAGTCCGATAACAACCATGCAAGCCGAAAAGGCGAACGTGAGGAGCGCATCGTTCAGCGAGTACGGGATGAGAGCGTGTGCGATCACGGTCCCTGTGGACGATTCGACAACCAGGGGCACCACAGGAAGCAGCCAGGCGAGCGTCATAGACTCCAAAGAGTGCTCTTGGCAGGTGACCCTTGATAGTCGTGAGTCAGCGCGTCAGCAGCCACAGCCTGCGTGAATCAACCAACATCAAGTGCACTATGCCCCAGCAGCACAGTGCCGATATCGCGACATCCAGCCACCAAAGGGACCAGATAAGATAGACAAAAGCTCGACCTCCGAAATTATAGTTTCCATAGAGGACAGCGATCGAGAAAGTAAACAGCGTGGTAGCACCCATCGGGAAGGTCCCGAGATACAAACTCTGGACTGGGTGCCGCAGCATGCGATTCCAGATGCCCGGGAACAAGGTGTACCTTGCCGCGCTCAACACAGTGAACAGCACGAATAGGGCAAGGTTGAGAAAAAAGAACACGAGGGAGAATAGCTTCATGACCCGCGAGTCGGCATCGTAAGGAAAAGCGTGAAAGAGGAAGGCTATCGCTCCAGTCCCTGAGGGGCGTCAAAAGGAAATCGTGAGCCCGAACACCTTTCAGACGCAGGTCAGATCAGCCTTGGATCAGAGTCGGGTTTGGAAAGCGCGATCTTCCCAAAAGACCTGCCCCGACTGCTGCCACGGACACACTCACCCATCGTAACTGCAAACCAAGCGGGCGTGAAATGCCTGTTCCAAAGTATGAGTCATGGCGGATAACAAGAAAATCCGTTCTTGCCTCAATATGTGTCGTAACGTTCTTCTACGCGACGAACTGTCACCTACGAGTCGTTTATTTGCCTCGTTCATAAAAGTACAGGGGACTGTAGGGTGTTCTGGTGGTCAAAGAATGAGAACGCCGGTAACAGGGTTTGGGCGTTTTGCCTGTCCTAGTTATATGCGTGCCGAGATACCTCGTGTCATGATGCGACCCAAGAGTCGAGCCCTCGAGCGCAGCAACAGGTTGCGTCCACTGGCAGCATAAGACCTGTCTCTGAAGACACTGTCGAAATTCAGCTCTCGACGGAAGTAACAACGTTTGCAGACTCGGAGTCACGCATTACAGTTGGAGACTGCATCTGAGATTGGCCTAGGCCAAATATTGATCGCCAATCTGGCCCAGCGCCTGGGCGGACTATTCAGTGGGTCTAGATCGCACATCGATCACCAGTGACATTCCGAATGCATTACAAGAGCTGTGATACAAGACAAGACCAACATTAGACAATGGCATGTAAACTTTCCGGGGAAACTAGAAAAGGGAACAGCGTCGCTGCAAACACGAAGTAAATAGGTATCAGAGTTCGTCCTGTGCGCCTCTAAGCCAAGGATGGCTCCGGACTTCCTCAATGTTGGCCCGAATAGAGGGTTCGGGTTCCAGGCATCGGCTCATGAGATGCAAACAAGAGTTGCTTAGCTTCCTACCGGGGAGCTCAGAAAGCATAATGCGCCCTTCAACGGCATCCCGTTCAGTAGGAAAGGGGGACACGCCAGTGAGCAGGTAGGACATCAGAACACCCAGTGTCCAAACTTCGGCCGGCGGGGCCTGGTACGGTCGTTTGAGCAGGACTTCGGAGGCGGCGTACGCTGTTGTACCAAAGAAGAGGTTATGAAACGGCTGGGGTTGGGCTGGATCTACCATCGTCGCGCTACCGAAATCGATGAGCTTGACCTGGAGAAGACTTGAGTTATGCAGACTGGTAAGATCCAACGACGATACTCGCCTTGAGATCCTTGTCAATGACCAGGTTTTCGTCTTTGATGTCCCGATGGCATATTCCGTGGCGGTTGAGATAAAACACGGCCTCGACGACCTGAGCCATGATATATTGGGCCTGTTGTTCCGAAAGACGCTTGTGTTTCGTCTGTTCGATACACTCGAATAAGTCGTGCGAAGGGCGGCGCGAATAGCGGCGCTTCGGGACGTCCAGGGAGGCACTCGGATGTTTCTTTGAAATAGGAAAGTTGTAAAGCACGTCGTCGTCCGACGGAGAGTCTGGCAAGCGGAGACCGATCGGAGAAAGTTGGCTGCAGACTTGGGGAGGGGTATCTGGCTCCGAATCGGTCACAGAGAATTCGGACGCTGCCGGAGATAAAAGTGGAGTAGATGAAGTGAGAAATGTGGTTTCAATCTCTGGCAAAGAATGACGAAGAGAGAGAGACTTTTCTCTCTTGCACCACGGAGACCCGTGCAGTTCCTGGACCTGCGGGGGCCATGACGATCAGTCAACAAGAGCGGGCACTCGGGGACTGACGACATAGAAAAACGATGGGTCCTCAAAGACATCTAGACATTTGACGATATTCTCGTGGTTCATGATCTTGAGGAGCATGATCTCTGTTGGGATTTTCCCCAAGGTATCGTGGATGATCCATGCTTGCTCCGGTACTTTCTCCTTGAACACAAACTTGACTGCGACCTCTGACCCAAGGTGACGGTGCAGCGCTGTCATCACGAAACCATAACCACCGGACCCCAGCTCGTCCCCGAGCAAATACACCCGTGCAAATGCCGGATTGAGATGGTGGCCAGGGGGAAAGCGGGGGGAGTAGCTTATCGAGCAAAGTTCGTCAGGCATCGGGTCCTGCAGGGACATGATCGATAGGAAGATGGTGGAGCAGTGGAAAACGCACATCGCCGCCCGAGAGGAGGGGGTCTGGTTCCACCGATGTCCCTGGTCCGATAGCGTCGTGAGATGAAGAGATGGGCTCGCGATGGCTTGCGCCAGACGAGGGGGAGACGCAGGGGCGATAAAGCGAGTGGGGTTGGACGGCGGGACTGGGGGGATGTGGTTCCATGAGGATGTGGAGGAAGCGAAGGGGCGTCCTCGGACGAGGGCTGGCTGCCATTTGGGGGTTGGAATGCAAACGCCGTCACTGGAACGGGTCGGGGAGGGCCTCTCCGGGAGCCCACAGCGGGGGGCGAGCACGTCTGACGATGTCTTTTCGGGACATGACAGACGCGCTGCAAGAGTGAGATCAAGATCAGACATCGACCGCTTCCGTGTCCCGCATTACGCAACACTCAGTAAATATCTTCATAGTCTTCCCCAACGTCCAGGAACCGCCTGATCTCCTGCGCATCGACCCCATTCTGCCGCGTGAAATGCACGAGGAGGATCGAATAATTGTCTGCCGCCCTATCAGCGTCTGCCACCATCAGAGCGCACCACCACTCACCCGTCCAGCGGACGGCGGCTTCGTGCGCGAGCATGATCGCCCGCTTTTTCTCCTCTACCTTGACCGGATCGCATGCACCATACGCCTCAAGCTCCTTCTCCAACGCCGCGATCTGCGTCCTCGCCTCTACCATCTTCTGAAGCGCACTCGCCCGTGCTGCCTGTCAGGATAAGGCTCGGTCATCACAGCGTGAACGCCTCGGACGACATACACTCTCGGGTCGCAGCCCCTTTTCGCGGTCTAGCGCAGCGCCTAGCTCTGCAGCTTGGCCTTCGAGACCCTTCTTGACGTCCTTTGCCTTGTCCAGCCTATTCCGCAGCTGCAAGACGGTCAACAAAGACGTGGCCCAGCGGACGGCGTGCATCCCTACCACACTTCCTCGCTGCGACGGAAAGCTCCAAAAGACTGCCGCCGTTCAGAACCGACGCATACATTCAACTGCACACAAACTTACAGTTGGAGGACCCGATCTTGTCGCTCTGCACGAGGCCATCGTCGACAAGAGACTGCAATACCTCCTTGACGGACTGTGAGACTGGCGCCAAGCATTTACAAGGACATTCAGTTGCGGATCACGGCCGGCGTACCGATGCCTTTGAGTTTGGGTCCGAGCTTCTCCAATTCCTTGAGCTGTAGTCATGGTGAACAAGTTCCCATGTGGCAAAAGTACCGTTGCCCACTTGAAAAAAGTCCTTCTGTTTGGAGAATTAGATCGCAGTGCAAGCAAAGTCCGGCACCTACTGATTCGTGAAATATCTCGAGGAGTTTCACGCGTTTCTCTTCCGCAGATAGTCCTCGCGGCGCCTGCACAAGTCAGCCCCGTCCACGTCGAGCCCCGATTCGCGTACCATCAGTGTTCGAATTCGTGGCGCAAGAGCAAGTCACAGTGCGCGAACACTCGTACACATCATACTTGGTAGATCACATGACGTACCACCATGAAGGGACGGTCTTAAAGACTTGGCAATATGGAACAGAATGCGACTTTATTCTGAATGTAAGACAGTAGTAACCGTAGTTTGGCACCAATAAAACCAAGAAAAGCGTCAACGAACTGCCGATCTTGTGGTAAAGCGGAAAGAGAGCTCGTGGGCTGGAACAGAGATTATACAGAAACGGACAAAGCGGCAAGGGGATCATGCAGTCATAAGTCCAAAGCAAGGATTGGTGAGGGTTTCAGTGGATCGGAAAGGCAAAACATAGTCCCAGAAAAGAGTGCAGGCTGCCGAGGATAATATGTGGTCGATGAAGGGATCGAATAAGTGGGATGATGGATGTTAGGTCGTGACATGAAGATCTACAGGAGAAACGGATGCATCGAGAATATTCAGGCGGCCCAGATGCTATGATTGGTACTGCAGACCAGACTGGTCACCGGATCAGGTCAATTGGTGGCTGTGTCTGCGAGGGGTATCGATATGCCACAAACTCCTTGTCCTGTTCTACCCGTTCCTCGATGGCTTTCCGAGAAGCAACAGAAATCCGAGGGCCAAGGCGCGACAAAGAGTTGGGATATGCAGCGAGAGGGTCGTCGTTTGAGTCAAAGACCGGAGACGTCAGGCGAGGGAACTCTTGCGGGCTGTACACGTTCTCCACGGGGGGAGACGACTTCTTGCCCAACAATGCCGCAAGACCAAACTTGCTCTTGCGCTTCGTGGGCGTGAGAGGGATCGCAGGATTCTCGTCAATGTCTCCAAGACGACCAAGAGACCTGCGGGATACTCCGAATTCACTATACATTCCATTGGGAGTCTTCGCGCGGTCGTTACTGCTTGGGAGAGGCATGGTCTGGATGCCCAGGTTGGGCCGCGTTCCAGTGCCACCAAACGATTGTCGCCTCGCTTCGTTACGGAACGGTGCGTGAGGTGGCGCAAGATCTTGCAAGTCTTGACCAAGGTGTCGAAGATCGTATGTTGAATAAAGCGTCTGTGGCCTTTGCTCCCCACCCACACCATGTTGGACTCGAGGTTTGACCTCTCCAGGGAGCGGAGGTAAAGACTTTTCCCTGGAAAGTGCTGATTTGGGCAACGTCATGCCACTGGTGGATGCAAAAGTTGCTTGTTGAAGCCTCTGGCGCATGTCAGGTTCGGAGGTGACAGGATGGATGGCCACCTTGAGTTTTCCGTTCTCGTCCGGGGAAAGGTCGAGCGCTTCCTTGTCATCTGCTTGGCCGCTGTTCTTTCGGTCGTTGCCATCACCATTGCCGGCTGAGGGGCGCGAAGAGGTTGGTGATGGAAGAAGACTGGTTGGAGCCGTGGAAGGTGACATACCAGCGGACGAGAGCCCACCATTTCGAGGGGACGTCGTTGAGGGTAATGAAGGCGTCGATGCATGTCGGGCCCCCGTGCTACCAAGATGTTCCCCAGGACCACGCTCTACGAGATACGACAGAGGGGGTGGAGGTGCCAAAGGGGAGTCATCATCATTGCGATCTAAAGATCGCAAAGAGTCGCGGGGAACAGACGAGGACCCTTCCTTGTCTTTGTGAGACGAGCCTCCCTTGACGAGTTTCCAGATCTTGGCGAGGCCCTTGTGTTTCTTCTTCGTCTTTTCGTCAGCTGCCAACGTAGACGCCTCTTCCTCGTTGGTCCTTGCGGGCCATAGCTGACTATGCCTTTGCGCGGACAGCGTGCTCTTCTGACCAACCTGCGAGCGAAGATGGGAGGGATTGGCCTCACGTTGCAAAGCCACACTAGGACAAAAAGATGAGACACGCCTACACGACCACGACGACCCAGTGAGAGACGCGATCTAGACACGTACTGCATATCAATCATACTGCCCGACATTCCTGAGTGAGCCAGACTGTCCTGGCTTCGCCACGCGGAACTGAGATTCCTGAACCCAAAGAATCGCGATCGCCTGGGTGATGCAGACCCCGGGCTATGTGCATCCGAGAACGACGCCTGAGAGTAGAGCTGTCCCAAACTTGGTTGAGCTTCGATGGGGACAGTCAAGGAGCTCGCTGGCCTCATGCTAACAGCAGAATACCTCGAGCTGAGCACCGGGCCAAAGCCACTGTCTGTGTGGGGTGCCAGGCTATGTGTAGAGTATAGCGAGGTGACGTCCACCACGGAACCTCGAGAAGACTTGCGCGGCCTGCTGCGCTCACGCTTTTCCTGTCTCCGTCTGCGTTCCTTTTCCTCCCTCTCTTCGCGTCGGACGTTGACGTGTTCAACAATGAGTCCATTGTCAAGGAGGGTGATGTCGCGAGATGAGCTGCGAATGTGATGTGCGCCGACTCCGTTCAATGCTGATGTGGCGCGGGGTGGTTTCAGTTTGAACGCGTTGTCGTCCGCGCCACTGAGATCATAAGTGGAACGCAGCTGAGAGTACGTATCGCGAACGCTGTTTTCGAGTTGCATCGACTCTTGCATGGCGCGAGCATGGGCGAGTGCCTCGGCCTCGAGAAGAGACCTTTGAGCCTTGACATAAGCATCGACCGTCTGCTGCCTCGACGTGGGCTCTTTGGGCGTCTGCGAAACGCGAACGTGGGTGCCTCTTCCTGGAGACAAGGACGGGAAGCTCACCATGGTAGTCCACAGCTTCAAATTCGGTTCGGTCAAGCGACCACCTCTGGCGCGAGGTCTGGAAGAACACTCGGAAGGCACGACTCCGGAAGCTTCCTCTTCCTCTTCTCTTCTCAACAGCTCTTCAAAGAGCACGTCGCTCTCCCTGTCCCATATGCCAGGACCGACGACGACGACATCGGCCATGTCTTGGTCTCTCATCGCGCACTCGACGCATATCTCCTCCTGCTGTTGGGGAGGGTTCGGGGAGAAGATGGGGTTGATGGGGTCGGGCGCGGCGGCGGCAGGAGTGATGTAGGTTGGATGCTGGGGATAGGCGCGAGGGGTGGATGAGATGGGGATGGCCAAGGCGGGGCTGTACGGCCTCGCGGACGACAAGCCGTTTGTGGAAGACAGTTTGGAAGGTGCGGCACCGTCTGGGAGGGCATACGAGGACTGGCGCATGGATCCAGGATAAAGAGAAGGGGCCATATCACGAGTGTTGATGGGAGGCGATGGGGGAGGCTGTGTGAGCGAGTCCCCAAAGGACTTGAAGGAGTCGTTGAACAACTTGGAGTCGATGAAGTGGGAGCCATTGAGAAGGGGAGAGCCTGTTCCGTTACTCTGGTTGTTCTTGTAGTCGTCCAGGCTGTAACGCTCGGCTGGACGACGGGCGCCCCCTGGGAGGGCATAAGGGACAACGATGGGCCCGTCGGTGCCCGAGGGTTGTGATGTGGACGTGTCATGTTTTTCGTCGTGGAGGGTTCGTTTGTCATGTGTGGGGTCCGCGGTGTGCGATCCGGAGAAGCCCAGAGCAGATGGGAGCGGATGGGTATCGCTTGGAACGAAGGCGGAGACATCCCGAGCGTCGCCCGCGGTGAGAATCATGGAGGAGGGGCCGTGTGAGGGCTTCGAGCTGAAGGAGAGGGAGGGATATCTGTTGTCCTTGAAGTCGAGATCCGAAATGGCGAGACCGTGCTGGAAGAAGTTGAGGAGGGTCGGGGAGAGGTTCGGAGACACGGTTGAGTCTTGGCGTGCAGGCTGGATCGCAGAGACCGTAGCCATCACCAGAAGTCAATCAGCCGGAGATCACCAAGTCTTGGGTGTCGGGGTCGAGAGAAAGCAAGCGGAGTGGCCCCAAAAGGCACGGCAGAATCGACGGCTCCGTCGAGGGCAGCGCTGCAGAGACCGTCCGGGTCTGGGCGATGCCCCCAACCAGTTCCAACCGTGGTCGTTTGCGGTATCCTTTTCCCATGCCTCGCCAGGCACAGCGTGGCAGAACATCGAGCCGTCCCGCCCGCTGCCTGCTCGAGACCGCGCCTCAGTGCTGCACTTTCAGAGCCCGAGCTCAGACACGCAAACGCGGGGCGGTCGAGTCACATCTCTACGTTGCTCACAGCGTCGGTGGAGAGAGGGAACTGTTGTCCCTTCGAGCTTCGGGCCTGTTTCATGTGGCCAGGGCGGATCCCTTCACTTTGCAAACTTACGTCACCTTGGAGCGTCGTGAAACAGTGACCGCGAGCGATTTCCGAGCCGTGGCCAATACATGAATCGACATACGACAAATCTAGTGTGGAATCATAAAACGTCCCGCTTCGGCCTGGTCAACCTCACCGACAAATCAACAAAAAGAATGCACACTAGGCACACCTCAGTGCGCCCTGGAAACCGCGAACCCTGCTCGCCCGCCGTGCTTCGTCCACGCCCGCAAACCACCGCCGAGTGTCAAACCCAGCCTGACACTCCAGTCTTGCGATCACTTCCGTAGCAGCATCACGAGTAACGTCGATGGTCGATCTCGTACTAGGCCGCCGAGGACCTTTTGCTCCCCCCGCCATCACCGACACATGGCGTTGGCGAGGCACAAATTCGGGTATGTCACGTGGGTCACGGCCTGATAATGGCTTCCGAGTAGACAGCACGCATGTGGGTGGTAGTGGTGCCGGGAGTTCTTTGGTTCCCAGCGCTGGCGTCAGTGCCAATGCAGCCGCTCCAAGTTTGCAATGGAGCCCGGACAACGGGCACTGAGATATCCCCGAGCCCAATGGCTTCTCTGCGCAGACTTCCGACGCTTGTGATGGTGATAACGGGACCACTGGACCGTGACTACGGCGAACTTGCCTCGCACATTTTTGCACAACTCCGGATGCCCATTGTTGTATATCCTCGTAGGTGAGAGAACGGAATGTGGCAGGGACCTTGACTTCACCATTGGACACATCTTCAGCAGACGACACCGTTGACACGCGCATAATCATACTGACGTCCGCCGCGGAATCCTCTGAAATCAGGAAACCCTCGTGTGCGTTAGGTTGGGCATGGTTTGTCCTCCCGGGAGCGGCGAGATTGATGCCTGGCTCGCTGTTAGCGTCAATAGCAGCGATGAGGTCCTTCCCGAGCATGCGAGGAAGCATGTCTTCGTCCGCCGACGACGCACTAGAACACTGGGAACCGCTGTCAAAGTCTGAATCACTGTCAGATGTGGAAGAGCCATGGATCCCATTACTCCAATAACGTGCGGCAGGCCTGCGGTTGCGGAGGCCGGCACGAGCGAGGACACCAAATCGACGCCTGTCGGCAGAGTACTTTTTAAGTACATTCACTTCGTGTACTGGTGGAGGTACTGGCAGCGATGTTAGGGTTAGGAAATCTAAAGCCGGCATCTCGGCGATGAGGGTTTGTCCCTTCATTGATTGTCTGTTCGGCCGACCTTCGGAGTAAAAGGCAGCACGCCAGTGTCCGTCATAACTGGCCTGTGGGGTGGCTCCACCGGATGGCGTGGCCGAATCGCGGGCAAGGGCATGAGACGGTGCCAATGTACATTGGTGATCGCGTCCTGAACTCAATCCCCGGTACGCATAGCAGCGTTCCGCCGATAGCATCAACGCGGGACACCGTCGGATCACAGACTGAGGAACGAATATTAAGCTCTCAGGACGTTTTTCCAGCTAGGTATCAGCGACGCTCCATAAGCACGTCAACATGACCAGATAGCAGCACTCACAGCGTATACCTCTCTGACCATTGAGTGTCCCGCCTGGTCACTTTGGAGAGTTTCCACACGAGCCGCAAGACTACCCGAAAGAGGCGAGGTAGTACCCCCACCTATACTAGTAGGATTGGGAGAATCTTTTATCGTAACAGGTGGCGTGTTCGCATTCGTAACAAGCTGTATCAGAGACAACCGTCAAGCTTTTGTATCGGTCTATAAATGCAACAGAAGACTTACTAATTCGACATGTGTGGGATCCTCGGCTGTTTCAGCGTGCTCTGGTGTGGTTGGAAGATCGGCGGCGACAAGCTGTCCACCCTGCACGATACCCTGTTCGTAATGAATATCTGCAAAAGGAACGAATGCGAATATATACCCTCGTAGATAGCAGTCCATCATCTTCCATCGTATAAACATCTTCAGGAGCACTGTATTGCTCGCAGGTAGGAGATTCTGCTCCGAGATCAAGATCACCGATGGACAGGGAAGCGTCCGCAGAATCGAAAAAGGCGACCTCTGCGGTATCTGGGACAGGGAGCGGAATCTGAAGCGCACTCCGGCCTTTTCGCATCAACAGATTTCCGGGAATAATGAGATTTTCAGGGGATTCGATGTCAGGGGGGCGATGGACTTGGGCTGGCGGTTGGCCATCGTCCGTGTCCCCCGCTGCCTGCAGTAGGAGTGTGTGTGGTAATGTCTTGGAGTTGACATCCAAAACGTTCGACGGCGGCGCAATAGCCAGGGACTTGACGGGCACACAAGGGAGGGACGTAATCTGATGCTCCATGTCACGGGGCGATGCGGAGACAAGAGTAGGACTCCCCACCTGGATGCCAGCTGATCGCGAGGCACCAGATCCGTCGGGAGACGACGCATTATGTTCCTGGGAATTCTGTTGGTGGACAGGGGTGTTCTCGATGGCACGGATGCTATCGAGCATGGGTTGTCGTAAATGGGGCAAGATGATGACGATGTTGGTGAGTGTCATCCCGATGCCCGCAATGCCACATAGGATGCGGGAGTCAGGGAGCGTCAATCCCAATACGACGAGAAAAGGAGGAGAGGCCGCGCCCAATTCGCGTAGCCATATTGTCGTTGAGGCGAAAGTATGGAGACCTGCTCTGCAAATGTTCGTCATGCTGGATCAGCAAACGGTATGGACATCGGCGTGCGCAACGCAGCAGTACGCGGAGGACGAACGGTGGAGCAAGCGGTGGATTCCATTGGGTGGCACCCAATACGCGTCGCATCACGTGCTCGGAAAATCAACATGGTAGTCAGCCAAGCACGCATTCGCCTCGGAATCGCCTGTGAGCGGGCTAGTCAAGAGGTATGCGGACAGCAGTTCGTCACTCACCCCAGTGCGCCCACGAGGTGATTTTGGTCTGTGTCACTCACCTTTGAATACACAAACGAAACGTACTCCTGGTCGGCGAGACCCCCACACACCGAGATACACCATCTTTTTGGACATCGAAGTATTGAATTCTAGCCGTACGAATGGGGAATAGAAGGCCTGCATTGGCGAGTAACAAGGGATGCGTAGCGAGAAGAGGGGGAGGATGAAACGTAAGCACATATACAGAGGTAGTGCTAGTCTGTGTCCAACGGCCATTCACGTCTGCTCCCGCTCGGCCTGAGATTATTTGCGGTACCTGGGAAGAATGTAGAGCGGTCGAGGGAAAGAGGGAGGGACACTGACCACAGGACGCTCTTTCTGTTTCGCCTCATTTTGCGCTGCAGTTGAAGCATGCCGTAGAGGAGGGCCTCGGCAGTTGGAGG